>JAPDOI010001734.1:0-148064 GCA_029168955.1 Aplectana chamaeleonis
CTGATGACGTCATCAGATGCCCTATGTACTTTTACATTGACACCCTGATGACGTCATCAGATGCCCTATGTACTTTACATGACACCCTGATGACGTCATCAGATGCCCTATGTACTTTTACATGACACCTCCGATGACGTCATCAGGTGCTCCTATGTACTTTTACATGACACCTCTGATGACGTCATCAGATGCCCCACATGCGCTTTACATGACACCTCTGATGGCGTCATCAGATGCCCTATGTACTTTACGTGACACTCCTTATGACGTCATCCAGATGCCCTATGTACTTTACATGACACCCTGATGACGTCATCAGAATTGCCCTATTGTACTTTACATGACACCCTGATGACGTCATCAGATGCCCTATGTACTTTACATGACACCCTGATGACGTCATCAGATGCCCTATGTACTTTGACACTGATAGCATCAGGTGCCTACATTGCTACATGACATCCTGATGACGTCATCAGATGCCCTATGTACTTTACATACGACACCCTGAATGACGTCATCAGATGCCCTATGTACTTTACATGTACACCCTGATGACGTCATCAGATGCCCTATGTACTTTTAAGCATGACACCCTGATGACGTCATCAGATGCCCTATGTACTTTATAGCATGACACCCTGATGACGTCATCAGGTGCCCTATGTACTTTATACATGACATCCTGATGACGTCATCAGATGCCCTATGTACTTTTACATGACACCCTGATGACGTCATCAGATGCCCTATGTACTTTACATGACACCCTGATGACGTGTCTTCATCAGATGCCCTATGTACTTTACATGACACCCTGATGACGTCATCAGATTGCCCTATGTACTTTTTATATGTGACACCCTGATGACGTCATCAGATTGCCCTATGTACTTCTTTACATGACACCCTGATGACGTCAATCAGATGCCCTATGTACTTTACATGACACCCTGATGACGTCATCAGATGCCCCTATGTACTTTGACATGACACCCTGATGACGTCATCAGATGCCCTATGTACTTTTACATGACACCCCTGATGACGTCATCAGATGCCCTATGGTACTTTACATGACACCCTGATGACGTCATCAGATGCCCTATGTACTTTACAGCTGATTGACCTCGATGACGTCATCGCAGATGCTCCTATGTACTTTAGCATGACACCCTGATGACGTCATCAGATGCCCTATATGTACTTTACATGACACCCTGATGACGTCATCAGATGCCCTATGTACTGATAGCCTGCGACCACTGGCAGTGGCTAGTGGCAGGAACGAGGAAGAGGGACGAGGGACGAGGGACGAGGGACGAGGGACGAGGGATTGCGGACGAGGGACGAGTGGACGAGGACGAGGGACGAGGGACGAGGGACGAGGACGGACGAGGAACAGATTACACGAGGGACGCGTTACAAGAAAAAACGCGAATTTTAGCTAAGCTTCCCGCCGATCTAATCTTTGTTAATTTTCAATCGATTTGGTCTTCAAATTTTGTCAGCGGGTGTCTTCTATACTCTCTCACTTATATCATCCAGAAGGAAATCTCTAGAAGAATTTGTTTTACAGGTTTTATTAACTACTTTACCAAAATCTAAGTGATCACAAGTGCCAGGCAAAACCAAACCTCTCCAGCCGCTTCGCGGCTGGAGCGATTGCGTTCCTCGCGAATCCGTTTACGACCGGCCACCTTGGCAGTTGACGACAGCCGACTCCGCCCCCGCCCCGCCCATTTCGGGCATAACGCAGCACACCCGACGCAGGGCCGTCACAGCGTCGAAATAGTCTGCGGTGCTCACTCGTCGCCCAACACGCTGCGTCGGTCGCCCCCGTCGCCGAATGTACTTGATATTGCATCACCCAGCGTCACCCAGCGTTCGTCGCTACGAGTTACGCCGCGAATTGAACTCTGCAGACCCCTTATCTCGACCACTTTTGCGGGCGTGTACGCTACATTCAAGTTGTTTCACATGTATGGTTTATGGTTTGTGACGCCCTATATCATATTGAGGTTTCACTATCTACATATTTCTCGCCAAGGTCAAGATGCAATACATATAGCTAATCTCCCGAATTTTGAGCGGGTCGAAGCAGGGCTTATCGGATGTATCATGTCAAAATCTCCTTATCGCTGACGTGTTTTGCCATGACCGACCGCTTTGCTGCTTGCTCCCACCGGACCCATCTGAACAAGCTAGACTTTACGGAAAAAAGTACTCACAAAAAGGCCGATGTGGTAGAAAAAAACGTGTACAGCGATTTGCAGCAGGACTTTTTTTTGAATTGGTTCGAAGCTAAGCCGATAGGATGAGGGTGTACTTCACCCAGGCTCTCTGCAGTTGTACCACGCTAGACACTTTTATCTCGCTTTAGTAGTTATCCATTAGGGCACGTGTTTCGTGGTGGGAGGAAACGGTGCTGTTTGCTGTACACGGTCGGGTTCGATCCTCGCCGAGGTGAACCAAACCAACCAACTCTCCGGGATTCTTCAATTGGTAACAGATTCATGTAGGGAGAAAGTTTCGCGATAGTGCCGCAGCGACTCCGTGATCAGACGATTCTGCTGCCGTGCCTTGAGCCTCGAGATCGCTGCGGTAGTACCGCAGCGGCTCCGCGTTAGAACCGCGTCGGCTCCGCGAGCATGCAGCGGCGAAGCCGCGTGGAGTACGATGCATTGTCCTGTGTGGTAGAACGAAATTTTCGCCGGTTCAATATACCCAAATTTTAGGTACATTCCGTGTTTCCTTGTGCGCAAAAGCGGCGGTAGCCTCTGTCCTTATCAAGCAAAGGACGCAGCGACCGCAGGTGCGAATTCGTTCTTACAATTAGACCCCCTCTGGTTGTCTTATAATTCTTAAAGGAAGTGTCCACGATAAAAACCATGTCTGTTTTTTTGGTGGAGATCGGCAGCTGCGGGGCCTAGCTCAACCCTAACGTTGAAAAAACTAAGAAAAATGAGCTCCGAACGGTCCCCTTACGGGCCCAAAGTTGGACACTCGTCAGCTCGTCACCCCCAGATGCACTTTCCACGCCCACTGACGTGAATAAATGAATGCTCGAGAATGTGATATGAGCGATAGTTTCCGAACAATAGCCCCGTTCTTCCCTTTATTCCCAACTTCTCTATTTACTCAGGTCAGCTGGCATACATCGGCTGCAAGAGACGGAAGTTACAAGCCTCGGACAACTCGTCCACCATGCTTCCTTAGCTCAACTTTTGAGGGACCATAACTCCGTTCCCAGAAGGTCTTGTACGATTCCAAAAACACCATTGGAATCAGCATTGGACCGTCTTCAAGATAATCGGAAAAGCACAAAAACGATTCTTATCGTGAACACTGCCTTTAAATAACTTCAAATCAGACACTTTCCCGAAGCCGCTGCGGCTTTATTGCGGAGCCGAAGCGGTACTGTCGGGTCCCCGCTATGGCTTCGCTGTAGTGTCGCCGGTTACCCGCTTTAGTAGAGCGGGGTGCACGCAAAACTCTAAATACGTATTTCAATTCACTGCAACGCAGATGGCACAGAATTCAGTTAAGATGAAGAGCCAAGAAATTGGTGGTGAGCCTATGAGGCAGATGCCACAGGGGTACGAGAGGCTCTCAACGGTGGAGCAAACGGCGCGTCTGGCCATTTATACTCTAACGGCACAAGCGCGCGGTACGGGCGTGACTTTCAGCTCTGAGGAGCAGTGCAGTGCTCAAACCAGCAGTTAACCCGCAATAAGTGTCAAAATATGTACACTCAGGAACGGAAAGCTCGCTCTGACTTCAATACGTACTCCTTGCACAGACATATGTATTGAGCTTCTAATTAAGTAATCGAGCTTTTATTGCCTGGGAAAAGGAAGGTTCGATGAACATTTGTCATCTCATCGCACTCATAATCTGCAATTCTTGAGCGTCTATACTTTTTGCTCTGACCAACTGTAAGGTTCTGAAAATTCAATGAAAGAAGCATAGATCACTCGAAAAATGTATAAAAAAAGTTCAATGTTTTGAAAAATTTCGTTTAGTGTACGCTGAACACGCTTTCTTGATTTTTGAAAATTTTTTGTTTTCTGCCCGTTTTTGGAGATTTTTTTCTGTTTTCTGTTTTCTGTCAGACTAGATTTTCTGTTTTCTGTTTCCAAAAATGTTTTTTCCGCACATCCCTGGTCCCAATGGCCTCTATGGGCAAAGTCCAACCTCAGAATCGTTCTGCAGTTCTCCTGCTCGCCTTGAACGCATTGATCACATCGCTGCCTGCGAAATCGCGCAGAACTCACTACGAACCGAGTTTTATCCCTCGAAGGTTGACACTATGAGCGGCGAAAATTTAGTGGACAAATTAGCTCGGGCCTGTTTTTCTATCGTCATTTCCAGATATCCCAGTGGAGCAGACCACAACATAAATTCGCACCAACAAAAAATGGAAAAACAGATGTTGATTGAAATTATTGCGCTTCACGTCAGTATTGAGATCGAAAGGCTGTGGCTGGGTGAGGCCCAATTTTTTTCTTCTCTAGAGGCATAGTCGAACTTTCCGCGCTTATTTCGGCGAATGGGGATATCACGCTTCGCAGAGTTGCTCTACACGTCGGTCGGACTACAATATCAAAAATTACTTCTGAGGTTGGACTGTGTCTTTAAAGGCAGCGTACACGCTCTAAAAAGTTTTCGAGGTAACGACGTTACCGAAGTCTGTGGCTCACAATAGAACGTTCACGCCATCGGAAGCGCGACAATCTAGTCAAAACTACCAAATTTGAGCAAAATCGAGTCAAAAGGTTTAGTAGACTCCGCTCATGAGCTCCTATACAAACTCGTGCAGATTGGTTGTTCGCATGCGGTCAATTGACTACTTTTTGAAGCTTTCAAAGACGTAAACGTTGTAGTGGAAACTTTGATAGCCTATAAGCTGCGCTTTGATAACTTTTTTAAAACTAGCTCCGCTATTCGAACCAAGCAGGCGTGCTGTGGTGTAACTCCTCCACTCTCATTACATAATAAAAACAGTCCGTTATTTCTTCATTTGCACCCAGTGTTGGTCGTTTTTTTTTTTAGTTATCCGTACTACCAGCTAAAAATTTGAGCATGGATGCTGCCTTTAACCTTCTAAGCAGAAGGCAACTTCAACACCGTATTAGACAATATACATTGGATCCGACTCGATCATTTGCAGATATCCATTCGAATGAACCGAAATTTTTCATGACTCAAAATTCGATTTACCGAAAAAACAAAGATCCGAGTTATCCAAAATCCGAATCACCGGAAAAAACTTAAAATCCGAGTTATCTTAAATCCGATTCACCGAAAGAACATCGAAATCCGAGTGATCCAAAGTCCGAATCACCGAAAAAATGTAAAAATCTGGGTGATCTAAAATTCGATTCACCGAAAAAACGCCAAAATCCGTTTGATTCAAAATCTGAACCACCGAAATGTGTCATGAGTCGGATAATGATTCGGATACCGACTATCCGAAATATTTCATGATTCGGCTCGGATAATGAGTCGGATATTGGTAGATTCGGCAGGTAGTGGATAGAAACTCATGATGCTCTTTCCCAGGCACTCGAGGGGGGTTGACCCCGAGCCACATGCCGGTCGACCGCAAGTGTCGTCGGACGTCACAACAGCACGGCCAGCGCTCGACGCGCTATTCGCTGGCGGTCGGCTTGATCACATGTCGACCGCAGGCTATGTGGTTGTGACGCCCGACGACACTTGCGGTCGACGAGCGTTCTGCTCGCGGGTGCACTCCATAGTGGATCGTGGGGAGATGGACCCACAGTCGGGAACCACCCCTCCCCGCCTTGGGAGATCCCCTCCCACCCCTCGGCAACCAAAACTATCCTCCACCTTCTAGTGGATCTTCTGGTAAGTGACTCGAAGCCACGTTCCAGGTCCGGCTCCGAAGAGCCGACTGAGGCACGCGGTAAGATCAGGAGCCTTTTATACAAACAATATTGTTATGCTTTCGTCTAAACATGTTGACGTCCCTTAAAAAAACAAACTCTTTGCCCGGTGCTCTACAAAAAGCAGTGTTTTTGCACTGGGGTCAACATCCACGAGTGCCTGCGTTTTCGAAATTCTCGGTGGTCGACATCAACATTTTCGAAATCCTCAGCGATCGACATCCACATGTTCGAGATTCTCGGCGGTTGACATCCACATCTTCGAGATCCTCTGCGGACGACATCCCTATTTCCGAAATTCTCAGCGGTCGACACCCACAGCAGATTCGGTGGGCGAAAAATGTTGTGGTCGGCGGTTCACTGAATAGTCTTGAAAAACAGCCTGTGCTCCACCTAAATAGTCAGGCACTTGTGGGGTCAACCCCAGTGCAAAAACACTGGAACGGTAGTAATCCTTGCGAAACTACGAGTTTTATGTCGCGAGCTGACGTTCGAAACTCGCAGAATGAACTGATTGAAACCGGGACCACACCCGCATCATCATGCGAGGTGTTGCGTTTCTTTGCAAAACTTCGTCCCTCTAAGGAGTTGAACCATCAGCGCTTTTAACCATAGCGGCGATCACTGGCATTGCACCGAGATCGCACTTTGTCCTGGTGATGTTTTTTTACATTGTAGGTGTCTCCCATTGCGAACACAGCATTGTGTTTCTGGCCACAGCAGAGGCTCAAACTAGTAGTTAACGTCATAGTACCTACTTAAAAGCTAAATTGATAGAGGAATGAAGCAGTGGAAATTGTACACTCAAGGCGTTTATAATGGAGTGGTTGGTCAAGCCGAACTCAAAACTCAATTCCTACATACTTTCTTGTATAAGACATGTGAACGAATCTATTTAAGTCGTTCCTCATTCAAGTGAATTCGATCGGCCTTCTGGGCTACAATAAAAGGACCTCAATAACTACACGCCTATTTATTTTCCTCAACGTTCTTCGACTGATTCTATTTGTTCTATAAATATGATTGCTGTTGATCCTTGCCGCAATTTTCACCTCTCAATTCTCGTGTCAAACCTACTATTGCCTATTTCTTCTCAGCACCTACTAACCTCGCACAAAAGCACGACTTTCCAATCTCTGACTTTTTTCTATCGTTCGAACGACCGCATGAGCAAAACTTTTCGTTGGTTCGAAAAAAAGTTTTCTCACCCATCCGGAAAAAAATCATGCTTCTCCTGATAACTTGGGCATAGCAAAATGATCTTTTTTTGCACACTTCGGGTACCTTATCAAATCGGACTGAAAAGGTCACAACTCTAATGAAAAGTGCAAATGCCCTACCAACTTTCGCAGCTTTGAGGTTTTGCTACAAAATTTGTAGACACTGTGAAAAAAATTGTTAAAACGTTTGATTAGACTCAGCCCATACCTTGAGTTTCCGTGAAATTTCGAAATGAATTTTCGCTTATCCTCCCGAACAACCAGCAACGTGTCCAAAATTTTATTTTTTGTGAATTTAGAAATTGAGCATGTAGATTGAGACTAATGAAATCATGAAAAATTCAAGTCATATGATCCTCGCACTTGACGAAAAAATAATTTTTTATCGAACAAAAAACTTCTTTTTTTTCACTAATTCCTCAGAACACGGATTCACAGGAAATTGAGGACCTCCTTGAGAAAATTAGGAAGTTTTAAAATTAAGAAAATTTTGATAAGACAAAGATTTTTGTTTTTTTTTGCACCTACACATTTACACTTGTACTTACTGTCCGAGTTTACTGTCCGATCAAAATCTGTCTGGGAAACTCAGTCGAACGAGCAAAGTAATGCTCGATGATTTCTGCATCACCCTGACACATGGCTGCGATTAGGATCTCCGAGAAATTGAATGTTGAAGAACAAAATTTGAAACATCACATTTCGATCACTTTTTGGAAATCGAAGAATCAAAAAACGAAGCTTCCGAACGTAATCGAAAACCGAATGATATAAAAAAGAATTGAGAAAATCGAAAAATCGCGTAAGTCTGAAATCGATTCGATCGGAAAAAAATCTAAGGAACAACTTCGGTTCACATTGCTCGACATCGTAGAGTTATGACCGCATCAATTTGATTTGGTAAAGGTTCAGTGCCTGAATTTTTGGAACAGTGAACAGCTTTTTGTGGACCGCGGATGAAAAACACTTATTTAGGTGGAGCGCAGGCCATTTTTCATCATTATGTATTTACTGAACCACCGCTCAAAACAATTTTTTCGCCTACTAAATCTGCTGTGGATGTCGACCGCCGAGTATTTCGAAGACGCGGATGTCGAACGCCGAGAATCTCGAAGATGTGGATGTCGACCGCCAAGAATCTTGAAGACGTGGATGTCGACCGTCGAGAATCTCGAGGATGTGGATGTCGACCGCCGAGAATCTCGAAGATGCCGATGTCGACCACCGAGGATTTCGAAAATGTGGATACCGACAGCCGAGGATTTCGAAGATGTGGGTGTGGACCGAAGGGCTAAAAGTTTGTTTTCTTCTTGAAGGATGTCAACATGTTTAGACGAAACTATAGCAATGATGTTGGTATAAAAAGCTCATGATCTCAACGTGTGCCTCAAGCCATGTTTTGACTGCATCGCTGCTGTTTTTCATCGCAGCGATTTTGCACCCGCTGCTGCAGCGATGTAGCAATTCTGTTCATAGTGCAGCGATTCTGTTCATAGTGCAGAGCCTCACGGATCATCGAAGAAATTCAATCAATCAGTGAAATTAATAGCTGGTAGTTATCAATAAAACGTTTCGACTCGTAAACGCTGATATTGTCATGTGAAGGTTCCAACGTTCACTAGACGAAACGTGTCATTCGCTGGCAATCTCTCCATCGCTGCCATAATGGCAGCGATGGAGCGATGATCAGCGACCATCGAGAATCGCTCCTCCAGCAGCGAAGCAGTAAAACATAGGATTTCGTGGCCGCGACCCAGCGATGTAGGACGTTTGCCACGAAGCGATCACTATTGAAGCGCCTTTCCATTACGTGCGATGAAAAGGGAACAGTTGTCCCGCGCATGGCCGCAGCGACCACGTGCAGTCAAAACATGGCTTCAGTCGGCTTTTCGGGGCCGGACCTGAGAGGGGGCCTCGAGTCACTTACGAGAGGATCCACCCGATGATAGAGGATAATTTTGGTTGCCGAGGGGGGATCTCCCCACGGTTTGGGGGGGGGGGGGTGCTTCCCAACTGTGGGTCCATCTCGTCGTGGTCCACAATGGGGTGCACCCCACCGTAGAGTTGGATCACCCCTTTTGTGGGAACCTTTAATACGTTTCGACCGCGAGCAGAACGCTCGTTGACCGCAAGTGTCGTCGGACGTCACAACCACATACCGCGGTCGACATCTGATCAGGTCGACCGCCAGCGAATAGCACGTCGAGCGCTGGCCGTGCTGTTGTGACGCCCGACGAAAATTGCGGTCGACCGGCATGTGGCTCGGGGTCGACATCCACGAGTGCCTGAATAGGTGTTTTTCATCCGCGCACCACAAAAAGCAGTGATTTTGCACTGGGGTCGGCATCCACGAGTGCCTGAGAATACTTTAACGTTGCAGTCACTTTGAAGATATTTGAAAACGGATCACATTTTCAAAAAAAAGGATTGGTCTGCAATTATTCGATATATAGATGACTATCAATGAAATGTTCTAGCATGGTACGTTAGAAAACTTTTTCCTTGGAAATTTTCGCCAGAGGGCATTATACCAACTTGTATCCGACCGGATATCCGACTCGGATATTCGGATTCCGACTCACCGAAAAGCAGTCAAAATCCAAATGATCCAAAATCCGAATCACCGAAAAAGGGACAAAATTCAAATGATCCGAATTCCGAATCACCGAAAAACGTAATTTTCGGATTGATCCGAGACCCGACTATCCGTTTAGCCTCTCTATCCGAATGACTCGGATTATCCGATGTTGTTATTTTGAATCAATCCGTCTCAGTCGGATATCCAAGACCTTTGATTTTTGAGTTATCCGAAATCCGAGTATCCGAATTTTTGATTTGGATCCAATGTATATTAGACAACCATATGCCCGCGGTTCAAATTTGATATCTGATTTTGAATAGCATCTAGCAGAAATTCTCATCGCCCTTTGTCAATTGTTCAACTGGCGCACCGACCTCGATCTGTGCTCTCTATGTACGTTGCGTGAAATGTCTGTTTCTTGATAGCAAGGCTTCTTACTACTACTAGATCACCGTCCTCCTGAAGCTGTCAAGATCTTATCGCGACCCCACCAGAGAAATGGTTTAAGAAATCGGAAACCTTCAAAATAAGGCCATTCTTCACACCAGCTTTCTGAACTCAAAAGGAACAAGTATTCTTAATATAAACTTCTAGGAAAAAAAAAGGTTTCAAGTTATGTGACTCTGGTGAGAAATTGGCCATCCACTAATCAATAAAATGTATATAGTCAGATGTATTATACTCATACTGAACGCGTTTACAATTGGCAAATGTTATAGAATTCCTTTCCCCAGTTTCATAGTGCCATGCATCAACAATAGAGTGGACACGGCACCGATATCTTTATCCCGACAATTGAGTTATTTTTAAATGTTATCTTCGTTACCACTAATTCATGAACTGAAGGAATTTCTATGCAAAAAGTAAGTACAATTTACGTAGTCGGCGCTGTCTTTCACTGCGCTAAAGCATTGATTATTTTTGAATATAAACCGAGAAGATGCACTACCCAATTTCCTCTGATTCATTGTAATAAGCGTAACGCTATTACAATACCGCTCATACGTTTTGGTCAGAGTGCATGCGGCGGCGTTTTCTCGCGTTGTTAGCACCCTCTCTAACAGCTTCTCTCAGGTTCAAGATTTTCGGATCTGCAAAATAATTGAGGATCCTGAAAAGACCGGCTACTCAAATTTATAATGACTTAGCATTTCAGGATTAAAGCTCTAAAAAACAGTTCGCAAAAAAATTCTTAGTGTGCCATACAGTATACAATTACAGTATGCGGCTAAGCGGGGCTATGTGTACTCATAATGTTATAGGAATGAGATCTGAAACCTTCTTATCCAAACTTGAGCCATAGCTATAATTATGTCGTTCAATAGCTTTTCCTACCATAAATCTAAATATGGTTTCAAGTTCTAAAAATTGTGGTGAGCGCGAAGCGCTCACCAGATTTGGCTTTGATTCGCCATCGCGCAACCCCCGATTTCAGTATCAGGGTCCAGAGTAAACGAAGGAAGACCGTTCTCTTTGCAATTGATATACTTCAGAAAGCTGAATATCTGTTCAAAAAATGGTCCGGAATGGTTACCTGAGATTCGAGAAAAATTGTCAAAACCACGTGATTTTGGTCGAAAAAAAGGTTCATCTCCTTTTTTTTATTCAGTTGGCGTACACGATCTTGTTGGAACACTTATCGTTGAGCTAGAAAGCTCATTTTTGGCCAGAAAGTTGGTTATGATTGCCGCTAGCTCCTGACAAAATTTGAAGTTGGTAGCTCAATTTTTGCGGGACCTCAAAATTGAGGGTCAGGAAAGACAAAAACACGTAAGCATGTTATTATAAACCATCCAACGTTTACTCATTCGTAAAAATGAACTAATGAAATAAACACCGTTACTGATAGGCTTTTGCTCAGAATTGAACGCTCCCTGAGACGGGGCAACGCTTCAATCAATACGGCGGGATCTCGGAAGTACTTTTTGGGTAACTCAGAAGTGCGCCACAGAACGCCGTAGATAGTGTGCGGGACCCCAGTAGGAACACGCAAGACGCCGTAGAAAGTGCGTGGGACTCGAGTGGGATGCGCAGGACGCCATAGAAAGTGTGCGGGACTCAAATGAGAGTGCGCAAGACGCCGTAGAAAGTGTGTGGGACCCAAATGAGAGTGCGCCGGACGCCGTAGAAAGTGTGCGGGACACAAATGGGTGTGCGCAGAACGCCGTAGAAAGTGTTCGTGACCCGAATGAGAGTGCGCCGGACGCCGTAGAAAGTGTGCGGGACACAAATGGGTGTGCGCAGAACGCCGTAGAAAGTGTTCGTGACCCAAATGAGAGTGCGCAAGACGCCATAGAACGTGTGTGGGACCCAAATGGGAGTGCGCCAGACGCCGAAGAAAGTGTGAGGCACCCAAACAAAAGTACGACGAACGCCGTAGAAACTGTGCGGTGACCAAGTGGAAGTGCACAAGAAACCGCAGAACGTGTGTGGGACCCAAGTGGGAGTGCGCCGGACGCCGTAGAAAGCGTGCGGGACCCAAATACAAGCGCGCCCATGCCGATCATTTTTCCGCAGGGCTACCGTAACCATTCTTGAACAAAACATGATAACGAACGACAACATACGCTCATAACATGCGGGGTATAAAAGGAGAAGGCACTGGGAAGTGACTGAGGCGGCCGAAATTGTGCAAACATGATTGTTGGCTACTACGATATGCTCATATCCAAGCTGACACTTGAAAATTTTTCAAAGGAGGGTTTTGATAGCCCTGCGGAAAAAATGATCGGCAGGCGCGTGCTTGTGACCCAAATGGGTGTGCGCAGAACGCCATAGAAAGTGCGTGGGACCAAAATGAGAGTGCGCCGGACGCCGTAGAGAGTGTGCGGGACCCAAACGGGTGTGCGCAGAACTCCGTAGAAAGTGTGCAGGACATCAGTGGGAGTATGCAGGACGTTATAGAAAGTGTGAAGGATATCAGTGGTAGCATGCAGGACATTAGTGGCATTGTGCAGGATGCCATAGAAAGTGTGCAGGACATCAGTGGGAGTGTGCAGGAAATTAGTGGGAGTGTGCACGACATTAGTGGTAATGTGCAGGACGTCATAGATGGTGTGCAGGCCATCAATTGGAGTGCGCAGGACGTCATAGAGGGGGGGGGGGCAGGGCATCTGTGGGTTTTGGGAAATCATGTTAGAAAGGAAACCCTTAGGAAAAAATAAATGAAATTCCTGAAAGTTTAGGTTCCTGGCAAAAGTGAAGATTTGGCATGGCCTTTTTTCCAAAAAATTAGAAGTATACTCAGTTAAAAGGGGAAGGTAACGAAAAACGAAAAAAAGGTTTTGAAATATTTCTGAGATTGATTTGGCGTAGAATAATTTGATTTAGGGAAATGTAGTGAAATAGTTGAAAGTATGATTTGGCAGTCGGAATTGAACCAACTATTGATAAGAGTTGTGCAAAACGAGAGTTCGCATTGTATGAGCTTATTTGTAGAACATATCAAAGCAAAATCACCCGTGATAAGGCAAGCAGTAAAAGCTCGTTTGTGAGCTGGAACGCCGCGATCTTTACGTATTAAGTGAAGTAGAATCAACTGTTTGTTCCATATCACGCGTGATTTTGCTTTGATATGTTTTACGGATAAGCTCATACAATGCGATCTCTCGTCTTGTACAACTCTTATGTATAGTTGGTTCAATTTCGACTGCCAAATCATACTTTCAACTGTTTCACTACATTTCCCTAAATCAAATTATTCTACGCCAAATCAATCTCAGAAATGTTTCAAAATCTTTTTTTTTTCATTTTTCGTTACCTTCCCCTTTTAACTGAGTATACTTCTAATTTTTTGGAAAAAAGGCCATGCCAAATCTTTACTTTTGCCAGGAACCTAAACTTTCAGGAATACTTAAATTGAATTGACTTATCAACACTTGAGATACAGCGCGGCCCACGGCTAATCTGCTTAACCGACCGAGAGGTCCACGGTCAATCAGTTCAATAGGTTCCGAGACCGGGATTTTCGTTTTGAATGAAACCGCATGAAAGACTTCTAAACAAAAGAAAAAACCAGTACTTAAAGTCCTTTTTAGTACGAATCTTCCAGCTGCAATGGAAAAAAACTTTTTCATTGAAGAAACAACAGTAAATTCGATTTCATAGCGTGGGTGCGCAGTGTGGACTCACGTTCTTTTAGATGTTAGAAAGGACGCTAAAAGCGCGAGAAAGCGCCGCTGTACGCAATATGACCAGAACCTACGAGCGGCATTGTATTCCACCCATTTAACTCTTACACAGTTCAGTAGTGTCGGTCTGGAATGAGACATCCGTGATTGTTGGTTGAGAGCGATCTGAATCGCTGCTCATGTCTGAATTCCTATCTGTTTGATGGGTATCGACCGAGACATGGCTGTCTACAGTTGGCTATACCAAGTGTATGATATTCTGACGTCTTTTTCACACTTTTGCCGCCGCGGCAAGCGCTTCTTCTTGAGCTACTGCGAAAGCAGCGCTTCGGAATACTAAGGGGTCGTTTATACTACCACCGCAGCGCGACGCGGCGAAAAGTGTGGCGGCGACGTCGCAGAATGAGGCTGAACACAGCCTGGAGTAGCTCTGGCACAAAACAAGACCGATTGTAATGGTTGACTTCTTCTGCAAAAGAAACATCTATAATCAATTGTATCATAACACCGCACTCAAAAGCAATTATAGTCTTCGAGAAAAATTTCTGTAGAGAAAATTATTTCAAAAGCAAAAAAATGATTTTTTATAACCCGGAAGAACTACTCTAATCAACGCCCAAGACCTCGAAAGAACTTTTATTAGCGATGAATCTGAGAAATGAAAATCGAGAATGTATAAGAAATTACAGCAAAAAAACATATGATGTTAATGCGTACCGCACGAGGTCGCGGCGCCGCCCGCTCTGGGGCCGAATAGAGTCCCGCCGCTGAAAGGCGCGGCAGCATGGAATGGAGGAGAATCGATCGTGCGGCGCCTCATGATCGATGCTCCTCCATTGCATGCTGTCACGCCTTTCAGCGGCAGGACTCTATTCGGCCCCTCTCCCCGGTCAGATCGGCAGCACCCAGGCGGCGGCCTCGTGCGGCGCCGTTGGAAGATTTCGGGCAGAAAAACTCTCAACGCCTCGCGGCGCCCGCACGCCGCTTGATTGATATCGCCCTATTGCATCTCGCCGCGCCGCGGCGGAAATATAAACGACCCCTAACAAGGGAAGTATACAAAGCGTAGGCCGGATCTGCGTAATGTCAGTATCTCTTGAGCATCTATAGTGAAAGTTTGCAGTACCCCGCCCCGAGCGGCTGGTTCCAAGAAGTTATGAGCTTTTTTCGAATTCCGCGAAAGGGTAAGAGTGCCCACCAGAATGTTTTTGGGGTGTTTTGTGGAAAAAATTCGGCTATCGCCCAAAACTTGTGTGTAGAGTAGTCTCGTTTGCTGAAAACGAATCTGGTTCTGTTTGGCGAAATTCTGAGGTTTACTGTTGGTTACGGTGGGTAATGTGCCATGTGATTGGCAAAACCCTCCTTGATAGTTCGAAAATCGGCAAATGGACATCAAATTTGCATTCGCCACCCCGAATAACCCCCCGCATACAAATTTTGCGTCAAATCTGAGACTTTGATCAAAATACAGTGCACCCACCGTAATCTACCGTAATCTGTAGAAAATTGGCAAACGGACCTCAGATTCGTTTTGAGCACATTAAATTACCCCCCGAACATGATCCTGAGGCACTTCTACAATAGAAATTCGGAAATTTCGAAAGTGCCGTTTTGCCCCCAAAATTTCCCCGAATCAGCACCTATTCGCTCCGCCCACTTCAGAGCTTCCCATCTCAATAGGGACTAGACTCGCCATGGATTTTGATCAAAATCTATTATCTTTTATTTGTTATCGGTCTAGCTTTATAGCGTGATCTGCTCTGGTGCAATGGCTGCGAATGAAGAGGAAAAACTGGCTGAAGACGACTCGTCTGCGATTTTTTTCACTTTCAAGTTCACATGCTTTGAGAATCCTTAACTTTGTTCGTTGTGGGTTCTGAGCGATTCTGAAAACACCGTTGTGATCAGCACAAATTTTTTTCTAAAAATGACGTGAGAACTGGAAAACTATTTTGAGGTTCGACTGTGCCTGTAGGTCAAATGTGGAACATTTTTCTTTAGCGTCTTCAGTACCCTTGACTGACATGTATAAGTAACCGCCCAACCGAAAATCCGTACAAGTCTAAAACGCTATCAGTCTGCACAAAATTCGTAAAATGTGCTTCACTCAAACTTTGTTCAGGGGGTTGTTTTCTGTGTTGAATACGACTGTGAGGTCTATTTCCGGATTTTCGAAAGTTTACGGAGCGTTTTGGAAGGTATAAAACACAAAAAACGACCGTTTCGAGTTCATAACTTCTCGGAACCAGCGGCTCGGTACTGCGCAGTTTTAGTATAGATGCCCAAGAGAAACTAGCAGTATAATTCGTTTATTTCGTATTATTAGATCCGACCTACGCAGCCGGTTTTCAACACTGTTGTTGCAGTGGGCCACGGACCATACGATTTCTGGTGATAAGGGGAAGGTGGTTTCAATCTTTGCCTCCATAAAATTTTCATTTTTTCGTCTTTACACAATATCTTAACAAAGTCAGCTCTGCCAGGTAGTCAACTTTTCGTTTCAGCTAATGATATCAACATAGAAATTTCTATTGAATACTGCCTTTAATGGCAGCTATAAACATTTTTCAGTTAAAAAAAGCTCGGCGAAGTATTTGCAGAATTGGTCAACTTCCGGTCCCAATGATTTCCACCAGCCTCCCCCCCCCATCCGAGTTTTAGCGGACCGATTTACACGAGTTCTCAACTGGTTCATACCGATTTACACGAGTTCTCAACTGGTTCATATGTCTAAAAAAGGCTGCGTTTAGGCTACAACTTTGTACCATTTAGTTTTGTAATCTTGGAACTTGCAGGAATCGGTATGCCTCAGAAAGGACTTTTTTGCAATTTTGGCATTTCTAAGGGGTTAAGATTTTTATGATTAAAAAAACACCATTGAAGGTTCTCGAACAACTTAGAACTTGAGCTTGCTCCTCTGATTCCCTAGTCAAAATAATATCTCAGGCATCATTTCGATTGGAACGATGGCCGAACCGTTTTTTTCTGCCACGTCGGGGCGAACGAGAGACGTTTCGGCAAAGCTCCGCCTTCCCGTTTTCCACGAAAGAAACGGGAGACGTCGGGGGTTGGCGCCGTTCTAATCAATCAGCCCGATTGGACCGACAGCGAAACGAAACATAGCGAAATTTGGGAAAAGTAGCCAACACATTTTGGACAGATGCAGCTGTCATTGGCTTCTCTTGTCTCCTGCAGTACGAAACTCATCCTTTAAAACTGTACTCAAATCCTTTAAAAAAGATTATCTACTCAATTCTTTCTTTACCGTTAGTCAGTCAGCTTTATTAGGGCGGCCGATCTTTATCTCGTTTTGATTTCCCGCTGAAAATAAAGAAAATTGGATCCGTTTGGTGAATATAAACCCGTCCCGGGCGATATTACTTCGAAATCTTCGAAAATATTTGTCAACTTCTGTCAAATAAGCGGAAAGTAATCGACCACCAGGGTGCAGGTCTACGGGGTGTGAAACATGGCGATTTTGCTCGAACTCCCGATCAGGGTTGTGCACTTACCGTTTACCGATTTACAAAGTTCGGTAAATTTTGATTTACCGACTTAATCTCGAAATTTACCGAACTTTTTACCGATCAAACTTGAGCAACTTTTTGCGCTAAATCGATTCATTTCACGCCTTAATTGCATGAGTAAACCCTATTTCGACCCACGCAAAACAGCCTTTTTTAGCATTCTCAAGCTTCTGATTTCCGTGTCTTTTCTTTCATGGGACTTTTCATGTTTCCTTTAGGTGTTCTAGCGTTTAGCTTTTCAAAAATAGGTCTTGATGCCTTCATTTGTGCTAAGTCATACTCTTCAATCAGGACGGTTAAAGGCAGTGTCCACGATAAATTTCGTCCTCGGTTTTTGGCCGGAATTCGAAAGTTCAGGGTCTCATTGGTGCGCTGGGGTTGAAAGAACGAACGAAAACGAGCTCGAAAGAGCTCCATACGGCTCCGAAGTCCGCTCGCGCTAGCCCTTCCGCTCGCGGTCGAGTTTTCCGAGGAACAGTTTGGTTAGCTTCCACATTAGCATTGGAGCGAGTGCGCGGCTGATTTTGAGCATTGGGGCGCATTTGCGCAAGCTGTCTATTTCAGGCCCATGCCGCGCAACTCAGCCCCCGTTGAATTGTTGCTTTCAAGAAGAAGAGGTGATTTTGGATGTTTCGCAGCGTTTTCCATGATTCTTTCTTTACTGATGAAACAGTCAGACTCCGAACCTTCGTTTTTTGGTGAAAATTCGAAAACGATTTTTATCGTGGACACTGCCTTTAAGAGTATGAATCGAGTCAAATCCATTCCAGCCAAAAAAGTCTACTTTTGTGCATCAGGGAAATGGAAAGAAGGTACTCCTCACTCGATTTAGAGCAGGACCACGATAAAAAAATCCTGAGTTTATTTCTGAAGAATGGCCTGAATCCTTAATTTAGCGAAAATTTGGAGAGGATTGCTGCCAAAGTGTCAAAACAAATTGAAACGTCCTGTTAATTCTGGCATTACATCTTTCTAAACTGGTACTCCACGACCAAATGACAAGTTTTCGTGAATGCTACTTGCACGTCAAATGGTAGGTATTGAGTGGAAAAGAGAGACCGTGTTTTGAAATAGCTGTGAGCTCTATCACTCTCAAAATTGAAGATTTTCATATTTTTCTCACCACATTCTTGCTGATTTTCCCAATACTGTTGTCAAGAAGATTAATCAAAATGGTTCTCTATCCTGCAAACTTGAAACCTTCCACAGCGATCCCCGTCTCAAAAACGAAAGGACAAATGGGAATCGAGCATTTCGGGACGTCATTTCTTGTATTAAAGGCAGTGTTCACGATAAATTTTACTTCCGATATCTCCACGGTTTACGGAAGGTCTGGGGCCTTATATAGCAAGGCATGCTTAAAAAGAACACGAAAGACGCGTTTTTGATCGAAAATAGGCCCCCGAGTTTGCGCCAACTTTCAGTAGGGAGCGCAAAGTATCACTACGATCCATGCCGACTGTACATATGTGATACTACGCTCGTCCATGCATGAAGATTTTTTGAAGATTATTTTGTTCGCATGGAGTATATAGACAAACCGAGATCTAGAAACTTTTCCGAATTTACCGTTTTTACCATATTTACCGAAAAAAAAGGAAAATGTTAACCATCGGAAAAATAGCGGAGAGTGATATCAATAGTTTTTAACCCGTAACGTGGCCACCCTACACCCACATCCAAAGATTGACGATACTAGGGATATGAAGAAAATTTCGCCTTCTGTTTTTTTGGTTTCCGGACTTTTTTGCGCTCACATTGTGCTGTATTTCCGAATAAAAATGAAAAAAGTTAGCTGGGCACCCATTGCTAGATGCTAAATAATTTCTGTCTTTTTTAATTTTAGCCTCCTTGCTCCGTTTCGGTGCTATCATTTCACTTTTTCGTCTCCAGATAAATTTCTTTCCTTCCACAAATTTCTGATTGCCAGCCCAGCACCGTACCGTCAAGCCTGCGATGACTAAGCCGGGCGGCACTGAGTTGAAGCGGGCGCGGCGCGGCCGCACAGCGTGTAACAGATTGCCATCCACTCCTATTCAAGTAATTCCGCCAGCTTACTGCCCGTATTCCTGTGGATTCGAGGGTGAAGAAGTCGAAGTATGCTAGGACTATGGGTAGCAAGCTAGCAGAATCACCTCAGTTGAAGGGGCAATCTGATACAAGGGGGCAGAATTTTAGCTCTGAAAATAAGCACAGTTGAGGCAGAAAAAATGCTTCTATGAATAGAAAGAGAAGGAAGGCATCAAGATATATATGTTCTCCAAAACATTCATGCCCATTAAAAACACAAAATTATTCATCGTTAGAGAGCCTAGTTTAAACTGCAAGCCTACATATGGTTTACCGCAATGTTAGAATTACATGGTGCGGTTGCGGACTCGTCTTAACATACGGGGTAGTCTGTTTGTGGTATCACTCATTTTTCCGAAGCAGCTGCAAGAAATTGGTGAGTCTGTGTTCTCACCGATACGACTACATCTCAGATATTCGTAAAGGGCGACCCGAGGTAATCTTGGGCGTTGAGGCTGACCCGAGGACAGAAATTGAATACGTGGACTCGAATGAGACGAGGCGAGGAGAAAAGGGCTCACTCGCAGGAATTTCACGTTGAACGCATTTTTGTGCTACGTGGATGCGATAGCAGGACCATCAACATGTTTAGACAAAAGTGTGGAGGACCCAGCTGTGAGTGCGCCAAGCGCCGGATATAGTGTGTGGGACCCAACTCGGGGTGCGCCAAGCGCCGTAGAAAGTGTGGGGGACCCAACTGTGAGTGCGCCAAGCGCCGAGAAAAGTAAAGTGTTTGGGACCCAACTAGAAAAGCGTCACGCGCTGGGGGAAGTGTGTGAGACCAGACTGGGTTTCGAGGACGATAATAACTAAGTTCTCATTTGGCAATGATTCGATTATTTTTTGCGTCATTATACGCGCCTATAAGTACGCCGCGAAGCGGCGTGGGTGTGCACTTTGTTAAAAATATGGATGAAAGCTTAATACTCGAGAAAGTGTGTTAGGCAATTTTTGCCCTTTTTTTAGATGAGAAAAGAAGCATAATGGGAAACCGAAAAAAAATCTTGAGCTCTTCACTTTTTTCAGTGCAAAACTTGCTGCTCTGCGTTATTTGATGTTATATGAGATCTACCACTATGGTGAAAACGCAGAGAACTGCACCAATTTTGCACTAATTTTTCTTTGCTCAGCGTCGCGAGTTGAACGCGTCGTTTTGAGCTTGTTTCCATCGAAGGTTTTCGGTCGGAAGAAATTAGCACCCAAGTGAAAATTTCACTGACTGAGAGGTCCCAGCATCACTCCCTCCACTGCGCAGTTGTGGCCTTCAGGCACCGCTAAATATTATTGCAACAGGATAAGATTCATCCTGGGACTGCTTAGTCCCGGCACGATTCACCTTTCTTCCAGCACGATTAGCATCGTGTTGCATGATGCAAGAACCGTAGTCCGCAAATGCGGATCGGAATTTAGCTCCGAAAACGACAGTATGAGAAGCAAAACAGGGCAAGATTGAACAAAGGCTCTGAACTATGAATCAGTGGAAACGAATAACTAAAAACCTATTGTTGAGTGTTATTAAATTCTACACCCTACACCCTTCATAGCGGTCACCGCGACGACGTCATCCTTGATTTTTCAAACATAGTGGCGAAGCCATATAGCCACCATGCTCCTAAAATCAAGGATGACGTCATCGCAATGACAGCTATGAAGGGTATAAGACGTGGAATCGATGGTAACAAGATGATGACGTCATCATCTCATTAGAATCCCTGCTATGAAAGGTGGACCGATGCGCGATCCACGAGGTAGTGACGTCATCATCGAGACTGCAGTCCCGGCTATGACAGGTGGACCGACAGACGATCCACGGAGTAGTTACGAAATCATCGAGACTGCGATCCCGGCTTTGAGAGGTGGACCGATGTCATTCCCGAAACGAACGAGCCACGTTTCGGGTTGACCCCGCCCCTTTTTTCGTTTCGAGCCAGAGCGGTTCAACGGTCCAACCTCGTTCTGACGGCGCTCGAATCGAACCGGTGCCTGAGATTATTTACAGATTCATGGGGTACAATTACACATATGAGGTGGAACTAGTCAAAACAATCATTTCTCAGGCACCAGTTAAATTCGACCGATGGCCGAACCGCTTTTTTCTGCCACGTCGGGGCGAACGAGAGACGTTTCGGCAAAGCTCCGCCTTCCCGTTTTACACGAGAGAAACGGGAGACGTCGGGGGGTTGGCGCCGTACTAATCAATCAGCTCGATTGGACCGACAGCGAAACGAAACATTGCGAAATTTGGGAAGGGTAACCAACACATTTTGGACAGATGCAACTGTCATTGGCTTTTCTTGTCTCCTGCAATACGAAATGTACTCAAATCCTTCAAATAGGATTATTCACTTATTTCTTTCTCTACCGTTAGTCGGTCAGCTGCATTAGGGCGACCGATCTTTATCTCTTTTTGCTTTCCCGCTGAAAACTAAAAAATGGACCCGTTTCGTGAATATAAACCCGCCCCAAGCGATATTTTTTCGAAATTTTCTTGGAACATATTTGTCAACTTCTGTTGCTCCTTGAGGTAAGAAATCATGAAATAAGCGGAAAGCAATCGAACACCAGGGTGCAGGTCTACGAAAAAATTCTAAGTTTCTTTCTGGAGGAAGACTTGGATCCTTGGTGTAGCGAAAATTCGGAGAGGATTGCTGCAAAAGTGTCAGAAGAAATTAAAACGTCCTGTTAATTCTGGCATTACACTTTTCTAAATTGGTACTCCACGACCAAATGGCAAGTTTTCGTGAATGCTACTTGCACTTCAAGTAGGTATTGGGTGGAAAAGAGAGACAGTGTTTTGAAATGGCTGTGAGCTCTATCACTCTCAAAATTGAAGATTTTCATATTTTTCTCACCAGTTTCTTGCTGATTTTCCCAATACTGTTGTCAAGAACGTTAATCAAAATGATCCTCTATCCTGCAAGCTTAAAACCTTCCACAGCGATCCTCGTCTCAAAAACCAAAGGATTATTGAGAATCGAACATTTCGGGACTTCATTTCTTGTATTAAAGGCAGCGTTCACGATCATCCTTGACTCTCCACATTGAAGTGATAGGCGAGAAGGATCCTAGGCTCCCAGTGTCCGAAGAACGGTAGAAAACGAGCCAGGAACGGCAAAATAACGGCTGCAAATTAAACGTTTTGGTGCCCCAGACACGCCTGGTGCCCCAGATCCGCCCCCTCGCAATGAACAAATGGAGACTCAGATTACAGGAATGATCAAGTCAAGGAAGTGCTGATAAGTGAGCTGATCGCTTCCTTGCACTGATTGGTATAAGGTATCATCCTTCTAGCGGTCAATTCCTCCACGCTCAAAAATCAACGTAAACAAGAGAGGGCCTATTTTTGTTCAAAAACGCGTCTTCCGTGTCCTTTTTAAGCATGTCTTGCTATATAGGACACCAGACCTTTCGTAAGCCGTGGAGATATCGGAAGTGAAATTCATCGTGAACACTGCATTTAAAGGCAGCATACACGCTCACAAACGTGGTTGAGGTAACAGCATGAATAGGCCCGCACGGCCTCTACTATGTCGTTGACGACGTTTGAAGCGCCAAAAACCATCCATAATGATAATAGGTATTTGACAATGTTTGAGCAATCTTGCCTTCCACGCCTGTATTTTCCCACCCTTCCAGTACGAGAATGATAAATGAAGCTTGAGAAAACATGTGATAAGTTAGAGTGACAGCACTATCAAATGGGAGTGCACGAGAGAAACAGCTTGATTCACTCGAATATAACATGTCTGCATACCGACTAACTCTCGTCTACTTTCGAGAATGCCGCTCTACTTCGGCTGACTTTTTGTATTGGAGGATTTCATCGGTGAACAAACATGTTATTTTCAGGTGAATTAAGCTGCTTCTCTCGAGCACTCCCATTTGATAGTGCTATCACTCTAACTTATCACATGTTTTCTCGAGTTTCATTTCTCATTATCGTACTGGAATGGGTGCGAAAATACAGGCGTGGAAGGCAAGATTGCTCAAACATTCTCAAATATTGTCATCCTGGATGGTTTTTGGCGCTTCAAACGTCGTTGACGATATGATAGGGGCCGTGCGGGCCTATTTATGCTGTTATCTCAACATTGTATACTTGCCCGCTAATAGTTTAATAAAATATTCCACCATTTTCAGTCTAGCTAAACAGTAGACTTTTTAATCGGGAAGTCATCCATTCCAAAAAAAGATTGTTCCTTGCAAGCGTAGTATCACTCCAGCCGCGAGGCGGCTGGAGAGATTTGGTTTTGTCTAGGCCCTGTGATCACTTGGAATTTTATAAAGTACTTAATAAAACCTCTAAAAAATTTTTCTGGTGATTTCCTTTCGTACATACGTGAGAGGGTCCAGGAGACACCTGCAGACAAAATTTGAGCCAAATCGGTTCACAACTAACAAAGTTATGAGCCCGAAAGCTTGAGAAAATTTCATGGTGTGCGCCGTAGGCCGTGGGCCGTAGTTCGTAGGCCGGAGGCCGTCACGCTTTTCATACCTCGCTGCCTGTCTCAGTGGCAGGGATGAGCGAAACAAAAATATGAAATTTTGGAAATCGGGTTTCGTGGTTCGGAACAAAATTTTTCTTCTTGGGTTTCGGAAATCGGGCGCGAAACGCCCGAAAATGCGGTTTTCGGAACGCGAAACGCGGAAGAATTCAGAAATTGTGTTGCGCGCGAAGCGCGCACCAGATTTGGTTTTGAATTGGCCCCGCGCGTAACCCGTTGTTCGAAATCTCAATTCAGAGTAAACGAAGAAATTAGCACTAAATCGCATTAAAAAGAGCGCAAAAAGTAATTATAGTAATCCAAAAATGGTTTGGAATGGTTTACTGGTTCTCGAGTAAAAAGTGAAAGACCGCCGGTTTTTGTTGTTAACCTCCTTTTTTTCAGACGGCGTTCACGATCTTGCGAATACACGTAAAATTGAGCTAGGGAGCTCAATTTTGGAAAGGAGGCTGGAAATGGATGCAGGTCGCTCCTATTCCATTTTGAACTTGATACCTCAACTTTGAAGGGTACCTCAAAATCGTGGGTTTACATACTAAATTAGCCGTGGAGCACGAAAACTGCTTCTTTCTGCTACGACTGTGGAGACCGGGGTGTGTGAGTGAATCTGCAGTCAATCAACATCGGTCGTCGGAGGTAAGTACTGAGCTTGTCAGAATTCGTACTTATGACACTTCATCGATCGATAATCAATATTATCGATTTTGGCGCTTTCTGCACAAAATGCGGCCAGGAGTGATTATTGCTGAAGGGATTGGTTTTCTTGGTTGGGGAATTTCGCTCATCAGTCATTATCGATAAATACCAATCAATAATATTGATTTTTTTCGCCTGTTGCACAAAATGCCGCAATGATTTTTGATTGTTGATGGCTCTAAGTCTTCTGTTTGGGAAATTCTTCTCATCATGCAAGATCAAATATTTATTATTTATTATTTAATATTTATTAGAATTCACGCTAAGGTGCGTCGGAAAAAACAATATGTATAACAAACAAATCAAATAAATGCAGTGTCGAGAACAGAAACATAAAAGTAATTAATATACAACCAGATTGACTAAAAAAAGAAGCTTAAAGCAAACTAAGCTTCTCGCCCGCAAAAACAGTGCTTCTATTTGAAAGATCTGACGTTTTGGTTATAAGCTCGTCGAAAATCAGTGGCCGATCACTTAGAGAAAAAATTGTGTTGAGTAAGATCCGTAGCAGCCAACAGTTTTGGGGTTTCAAAAGGGATGGCTAATTGAGAAAATAAATAGAAACAAATAGAGCAATCGAGATTTAATTTTCTGTTACTTTTCAAGCAGCATGAATGAGAGCTTTCGTTGACACTCTCGTTAACATCACTTCCGCCCAAGCAGAGGGTTTGGCCAGATTTTGACCATTGAGCAGCTGTCTGTAGGATAACCCTACCGAGATCCAGCGCAACTGGTAGGAGACCATTCACGAGCGGATGCGGAGGCACCTCTTTGATCTAAATACGAACTCATGACACTGACTCGGGGGTGCCTACAGTATAAGCTATCACACTGGTCAAAATGGTCATGGCGGATTGACGTGACACGAGAACATGAACGATAACCTCATTCATCGCACACAAGCACAGCACTGCTGAAAAGGGCTCTGACATAGACCTGCATTCGAAATTCAACCATTGAAACTGTTGCTGAGTCATCTTTTGGATAAGGATAGAATTGAGTGTAATGGTTTTGGAATGCCCGCATAGTATTGGCTACTGGAAGGATAATGGACTGCGGAGGGAAATGAAGGTATTCAAATCATGGCTCACGAATATCCTACTTCAACAATAGCAGACCTTGAATTCATTAGAAACACGTTTTTTTTCACTTTGGAGGGCACCATAGAATCATACTTCAGAAAATACAAAAGGCACATAACAACACAAGCCATACAGGGCTAAAATCAAGAAAATCCACGAAGTGTCATAAGGTAGGATCATGGAAAGCCGCTTTACATCCAACGGTAAGGTTTAGCCAAGCAGTCGTTACCATTGCAAAGGGCCACTACAAGTCCTGGATTCTGAGAACTGAAAGCATATCAATTTTTCACAGCCTGCTACAGAAAATTTTACTGTTGAATGACTCTAGAACGCTAGGTGGTAGTAATTCTAACCACCTAGCGCATCTATAGAATAAGTAGTTTGAGATTTTTGACTGGTTCTTTCTATGGACTTTAGGACAATGCAGTGTAAACAAACCAGTTCGTCCCCTACAAGGCCTAAATATCCAGTACTTGCTTGGTTTGAGTTTGACCTCACATTTAAGAATTTTGAAACAGAAAACCAAATCGTTAAACACGCGAAGATAAAGCAGACTTTTCAGACTAAACTTCGCCTTTCTTTCTTCATAACTTAGCATAGCCCGAGGGTAGTCGGGATTCGGAAAACATCGATACATCAAAATTTTAGTGAAAGTCTGTTGCACTTTTTCAAGCTTCATTTGTAGTTCTCTTGTATGGGGACTCCGAATTTGCGAACCGTATTCCAAAACTGGTACGACATATGCTTTGTAAAGTTTGATCAAAATACTAAAGTCATTGCACTTTATGTTTCTGTAAATTGTAAACATGACTGCAAAAGCCTTTCGAACGATCGTGTTTATATGTGTTTCAAAATCCAAGCTAGAGTTGACTATAATTCCCAAATCGCGAACCTCTTGTGACTCTTTAATGCTAAAATTATTAAAGCTATATTTTGAAGGAGCGATATTGCCAAGGTGTAGCAATGAAGTTTTCGACAAATTGACAGGTATTTCCCAAACAGACGCGCAATCTACAATATTTGCTATGGACTGTGACAAAGCTAGAGAAACCTCTGTCTGAGTTTCATTATCATAAGTACCGTATACCTTGATGTCGTCAGCATACATCTGTATCTAAATTGAGGGATGTGTCGCTAACTTAGCTGGTGGGTCATGCGTATAAATAAGAAACTAAAGCGGAGACAAAACGCCTCCTTGAGGCACACCACTGGTGCAAGGGTAACGTGATGAGAAAGAGACCTTAAAGGCAGCATACACGCTTGTAAACGTAATTGAGATAACTACGGAATTAGAAAGGTATAGCACACAACACAACGTCCACGCATTCTGAAGCGTCAAAAACGACCCACAATGACGCTACATGAGTGAGAAGTTGGCCCCGCCCTGTATCTGCCCGCCCCCTCTATTTGTGTCCTTCTCCAAAATAGGGGTGCTGGGCCATTTCCACCGTCGGCGAGGTTTGTGAGTGGTAAAATAGGTACAATAGGTAAACCACGGAAGTCGCCGACGGTGAAAATGGCTCAGAACCCCTGTTTTGAAGGAGGACGTAAATACAGGGGGCGGGCAGATACAGGGCGGGACCAACTTCTCACTAGTGTAGCGTCACTGTGGGTTGTTTTTGACGCTTCAAAATGCGTGGGCGTTGTTTTCGGTGCCATACCATTCTAATTCTGTACTTATCTCAATTACGTTAACGAGCGTGTATGCTGCCTTTAACACACATGTGCCTGTCTTTCAAATAGGATCTTAGCCAATCCAGCAATGGACCAACGACACCAAGATTACGTAGCTTAACTAGCAACTTTTCGTGATTAACTTTATCGAAGGCCTTCGACAAATCAAAGTAGATTATATCAATCGAATTTCCCCTGTTAATAGCCGAATACCAATCGAAAACACAGTCTGCCAGCTGAGTCACTGTAGATGCACCAGCTGTAAAACCGTGCTGTTCGAAAGGGATAGAATTTGTTTTAGCCAGAAAAGAAGCCAGCTTATCACGAATCAGTCTTTCCATTATTTTCACCGGAGCGGGCGTAATGCTAATAGGTCGAAAAGCAGAAAGGCAATTAGATAGCGGAGTTTTAGGAATGGCTGTTACGATAGCTTCTTTCCAAATTGAAGGCACCTCATTGAAAATTAGAGAAATATTGAATATCATTGATAAAGGCTTATATAGGGACTTAGCGCAATTTTTGAAAACAATTTGAGGAATTCCATCAAAAGTGGCTGATGATGAGCTTCTCAACGATTTCAATACATTACTGACGTCGTGAGGGGAAATCGTAAAACTCTCGAGCCTTTGTTGAGCTTCACTTTCATTCGTCAAAGAATCAGTACTATCAGCATTGACAGGGGTAAAGACTGAGGCGAAATACTTGGCCAATGCATCGGCCTTAGTTTCATTATATGAAAATTTGTTTCCAAATTCATCTTCAAGCTCGGAAGGTTTGCCATGAGTTTTAATTTTATGCCTTATGAGTGAAAAAAGCAACCGTTTGTTTCGGTTGGTTGCAGCACGTTTTTCCTGGTTGGCTAAAAAACGTTTCACATGATGTTCAAGATCAGAACATGTTTTCAAATACAGTGGGTGGGAAGTGGGTTTCGTCAGAGTACGAGAAAGACAGAGTTTTTGTGCGATCAGATTTGATATATGTTTAGGATAGTGAGGTTTAGGTGATTCTTGAACAGTGAACGGCACGAATATAGCTAAGCCAGAATATACCGTGCTGCAAAACCGTTTGTATACGTCATCGACTGACAGGTACCCGTTGAAGGTTTCCCACCAATCAATAGAAAGAAAATAGCGTGACAAAGCCTGATAATTACTCAGATAATCGCGGCTTAGTAAGGCAGCACGAGGGGATTACTAACGCATTTACTCGTCGAGGTGTAAGCCCCTTTCGTTCCCCCAACTGCTGCCCAGGGCAGCACGTTGTGTCCTCTTGCTCCGTTCACTGCCCCAACTGCTGCTCGTATAGTTGCCCCACCTGCTGCTACAGTCGCCCCAACTGCTCCAGTCGTCGCCCCAACTGCTGCTCTTCATTGTGGCCCCAACTGCTGCTCCTCATTGTGGCCCCAACTGCTGCTCTTTATTCTCGCCCCAACTGCTGCTCCTCATTTTTGATCTTTTCTTTTTTCTTATATTTTTTCTTTCGCAGGTGATATGTCGCTTTCAGCAGCAGCGACCCATCAAAGATGAAGACTCCAGTGAGGCCTATTGATATCCCTAACGGATGTTTCATCCTTGATTATATCCTTCGCCACCGATCGAGGAAATGATGCTCGCATTGCCGACTGTCTCATGCCCATGTAAGACTGCCTCGTATCTGGCACGAGTTTGCGAGGGCCGTTCAACACAGGCCTCGGTAGTGAATGTGAGTGTCCCAAAAACATTCCTCAACAGAGAAATTCTCTATTCCTAAACAAGAATCTATTTTCACTGGGTTTTGTGACCGTAAAGATAGGAATTACGCGCAATATTCTGTTTTACTCGATTTTAAAGACGAATCATGGCTTTCTTCGGGAAAAAAGTTATACCCACATATTCCAAAGATGAAAATTTCCTCAAAATATTCTTAATTCACTGAAATTCGCACTGGTTAGAAGAATGTCTAGGGCGAACGGAATTGTAAATATCAGAGTATCGATCATTCGGCGATCTCTCTATAAATGGTGATTTTTTCCTTCCGAAAAAGCAGTGATTCAGTGAAAATGTTTTCTTCTTTCGAAATTATTGTCGTGAACTTTCTCAGAATGGTTTAAAATTGTTGAATTAAATGCAAAGTAAATTTTGAGAACTGTCTGCTTTGAATATTGTGAGCACTGTGTTTTTCGTGGAGAAAACGTATTGGCCAATTCGTTCCATTTTCGGCAAACCATTGCCGCTCAGCATTTGAAAAATACAAGTCCTCGTGGTCCTTGTCCAAAATCAAAAAAAAAACGGAAATGCGAGTAAAGTTCAAAGTCATTAAAACGAATTTCAAAGTAAGAAGGTGGTTTTCCAAAGTTTCCGACACATACCTTCAAGGTTTGAAAAAAAACTCAAATTGTTGTCGAATCTTGTAGAACACACTGAATTTTGGTGCGCGCGAAGCGCGCACCAGGATTTGGCTTTGATCTCTTCCCGCGCGGATGCCCTACAATGAGATCACCTATTCATACCGTCACCAGAGGTATGAGCTGTACACCATTCGATGCGCTGCAAGAAATTACACATGTGTGCAACTTTTCATCCCAACTGGTCCCCGCTTTCTAAAGTTATGACCTCTCAAAGTACGCAAAAACGTTCTCCGCCTCCGCCTCCGCCTCCGCCTCCGCCTCCGCCTCCGCCTCCGCCTCAGCCTCCGCCTCCGCCTCCGCCTCCGCCTCCGCCTCCGCCTCCGCCTCCGCCTCCGCCTCCGCCTCCGCCTCCGCCTCCGCCTCCGCCTCCGCCTCCGCCTTCGCCTCCGCCTCCACCTCCGTCCGTCGAAAACCATTTTTTTGGAAGGCGTGGACCAAGTCGCTCGAAAATTTGTGACTAGAGGTAATCGGCTACGCGAATGACGAAAATAATTGTTAGAACTCACCATAATGACTTCTGGGCCCCTAACGGGCGTTTCAAACTCGGAAACCGGCCTCTCAAGATAAGTTTATGAAAATGGTGGGTTTTTCGTTATCAGTCATTGTTTTCTTAGACTCCATATAAACACCTTGCTCTCCAGGGTGGTGTACTTTGAACGCCCGGCTCGGAAGAGGACGCCGTGCGGAATTGATGTACTTGACCGCGGCGCGTATTCGTTCCAAGCGCACCATCAATAAGAAGGCGTCGCAGGGTGTGCTGAAGTGTCGGTTGACTATGTGAGACCTCAGTAGGGGTGTGCAGGACGCCGTAGAATGTATACAGGGCCTCAGTAGGAGTATGCAGGACATCATCGAACGTGTGCAGGACCTTAGTAGAAGTGTACAGGACATCATGGGACCTGTGCAGGACCTCAGCAGGAGTGTGCGGGACATCATCGAACGTGTGCAGGACCGTAGTAGGAGTGGGCAGTACATCATGGGCCGTGTGCAAGACCTTAGTAGGAGTGTGCAGAACATCATGGAACCTGTGCAGGATCCCAGTAGGGGTGTGCAGGACATCGTAGAATGTGTGCAGGACCTCAGTAGGAGTGTGCAGGACATCATGGAACGTGTGCGAGACCTTAGTAGGAGTGTGCTGGGCATCATGGAACCTGTGCAGGATCCCAGTAGGGGTGTGCAGGACGTCGTAGAATGTGTGCAGGACCTCAGTAGGAGTGTGCAAGACATAATGGAACGTGTGCAAGACCTTAGTAGGAGTGAGCAGGACATCATGGGACCTGTGCAGGACCTCAATAGGAGTGTGCAGGACATCATGGAACGTGTGCAGGACCGTAGTAGGAGTGGGCAGGACATCATGGAACGTGTGCAAGACCTTAGTAGGAGGGTGCAGGACATTATGGAACCTGTGCAGGATCCCAGTAGGGGTGTGCAGGACGTCGTAGATTGCGTGCAGTACCTCAGTAGGAGTGTGCAGGACATCATGGAACGTGTGCAAGACCTTAGTAGGAGTGGGCAGGACATCATGGGACCTGTGCAGGACCTCAGTAGGAGTGTGCAGGACATCATGGAACGTGTGCAAGACCTTAGTAGGAGTGTGCAGGACATCACGGAACGTGTGCAAGACCTTAGTAGGAGTGTGCTGGACATCATGGAACCTGTGCAGGATCCCAGTAGGGGTGTGCAGGACGTCGTAGAATGTGTGCAGGACCTCAGTAGGAGTGTGCAAGACATAATGGAACGTGTGCAAGACCTTAGTAGGAGTGAGCAGGACATCATGGGACCTGTGCAGGACCTCAGTAGGAGTGTGCAGGACATCATGGAACGTGTGCAAGACCTTAGTAGGAGTGTGCAGGACATCATGGAACGTGTGCAAGACCTTAGTAGGAGTGTGCAGGACATCATGGAACGTGTGCAAGACCTTAGTAGGAGTGTGCAGGACATCATGGAACCTGTGCAGGACCTCGGTAGGAGTGTGCAGGACATCATGGAACGTGTGCAAGAACTTAGTAGGAGTGTGCAGGACATCATGGAACGTGTGCAAGACCTTAGTAGGAGTGTGCAAGACATCATGGGACCTGTGCAGCACCTCAGTAGGAGTGTGCAGGACATCATGGGACCTGTGCAGGACCTCAGTAGGAGTGTGCAGGACATCATTGAGCGTGCGCAAGACCTTAGTAGGAGTGTGCAGGACATCATGGAACGTGTGCAAGACCTTAGTAGGAGTGTGCTGGACATCAAGGAACCTGTGCAGGATCCCAGTAGGGGTGTGCAGGACGTCGTAGAATGTGTGCAGGACCTCAGTAGGAGTGTGCAAGACATCATGGAACGTGTGCAAGACCTTAGTAGGAGTGTGCTGGACATCAAGGAACCTGTGCAGGATCCCAGTAGGGGTGTGCAGGACGTCGTAGAATGTGTGCAGGACCTCAGTAGGAGTGTGCAAGACATCATGGAACGTGTGCAAGACCTTAGTAGGAGTGAGCAGGACATCCTGGGACCTGTGCAGGACCTCAGTAGGAGTGTGCAGGACATCATGTAACGTGTGCAAGACCTTAGTAGGAGTGTGCAGGACATCATGGAACGTGTGCAAGACCTTAGTAGGCGTGTGCAGGACATCATGGAACGTGTGCAAGACCTTATTAGGAGTGTGCAGGACATCATGGAACGTGTGCAAGACCTTAGTAGGAGTGTGCAGGACATCATGGGACCTGTGCAGGACCTCAGTAGGAGTGTGCAGGACATTAATGAACGTGTGCAGGACCGTAGTAGGAGTGGGCAGGACATCATGGGAGGTGTGCAGGACCCCAGTAGGGGTGTGCAGGACGTCGTATGATGTGTGCAGGACCTCAGTAGGAGTGTTCAGGACATTATAGGACCTGTGCAGGACCCCAGAAGGGGTGTGCAGGACGTTGTAGAATGTGTGCAGGATCTCAGTAGGAGAGTGCAGGACATCATGGAACGTGTGCAGGACCTTAGTAGGAGTGTGCAGAACATCAAAGGACGTGCGCAGGACCTCAGTTTAGTGTCCAGGACACCGCATGCAAGTCATGCCTCCGAATCAACAAGAGCGATAGGCAAGTGCGCCAGAACAAGGCTATCGTAATCTCACTCGAGTTGGCTCTAAAATTTTCTAAGTTCTGACTCCGAATTCGCTACATCTTCATCACCGGTGGTGTTGTTTCTCTGCTTTGTAGTCCAGGCAGATCCTCAACTGAAGAACTCTGGAGAAGGACTGTGTGTGTATCAAGACACACCGCTCTTCACTTCTTTTATACTTTATCATTGATCAATTGGGTATCATCAAATTTGTTTACGAGAGCCGAATAACATAATTCCTAAGCTTACGGTAGTCCTTTTCTGGCGCACTTAACTATTGTTCTTGTTCCGAATCAGACATACATATGGGCCGGCGCAGACGAGCCACATCAGCATAAACCGGTGACGTTTGGCTAGAGCGGCTGACCTTGGGTCTGTCCTAGACGTGGTGGGGCCACCCAAGATTCACTCATGGAAATGATGAGAAACTCTGATAAAAGATGCCTGATACTCCGCTATCAATCATTGTTTTTATAAGAGCTCTATGGAAATACTTCGACTGGTAGCCTTACCAATTGGCGGTTCATTCCATTTCTGTCTTGAATGGTGGGCCCCCCCCCGTCAAGGATAGTGCCTAGACCCTGTACAGTTGGGTCATTTTAAAGCTCATTTATTCATTTTTTCGACTTTTAAATTCGAAAAGTATCCTCCCTTTCCCCGCTACTCGCAGGGTTGGGCTTCACTATCATAGGAACGGTGCGGTTTTGAGAATGATTTCTTCAATTTGATAGTTGCTTTTTACGAAAAACAACCGCTTCGCATCTACGATAGTGATAATACGACTGCGAGTAGCTCGAAAATGAATGCTATCTTATTTGTAGGAAGCCGCGTTGCAACTATTACATACAATACCCGCGCTAAGTTTTGTAAAAACGGGGAGCATCTGGCAAACTTGGCAAAGCGTCCGATGCATAAACCTTGTTGAATGAAGACTTTTTGAATTCTGAGAACGCTTATTATAATCACAGAATAAATTGCTACCTAATCATGTGCTTTGTGTGCCAAAGTTCCCTAAGAGCACTTCCTTTTTGAAGAAAATTGTTTGTGCAATCGTCTTTCAAAAACGTCGCGCGCGGCAAAGTGCGGCGAAACTTTGAGCAGTATTTGTACAAGTAATCGAAGAGCAATCGGTATGTTTTCTTCAAAAATTATGTGCAGGTGAGAGAATATCAAGGTTTGTTCAGGTTGAATTTCCGAAATCCTCAATTAAACACGTTTGAGAACAACCTGAAAAGTCGGAATTTCGTTGCGAAATCCCCGGACTCATAAATGAAGGATTTCAAAAATTCAACCTAAACAAACCTTGAGATTCTCCCACCTGCACCTAATTTATGAAGAAAGCATACAGATTGCTCTTCCGTTACTTGTACAAATACTGCTCAAAGTTTCGCCGCATTCGCCGCGCGCGACGTTTTTTGAAAAACGGTTGCAAAAACTATTTCCTTCAAAAACGAAGTGCTCTTAGGTAACTTTGGCACACAAGTGACATGAATAGGTAGCAATTTATTTTGTTAATATGATAGCGTTTTCAGAATTAAAAAAAGTCTTCATTCAAAAAAGTTGCATGCATCGGACGCTTTTTTGCCAAGTTTGCCAGATGCTCCCCGTTTTTACAAAACTTAGCGCGGGTATTGTATCTGGCAGTCTTAGCAGCGGAGCGGTTGTTTCATCATTTCTACCACTATGTTTTCGAAAAAAAAACAACATGATTTTCAGAGATTGACGATATTGTAGAAGGGAAACCCTTGTAAAAAGTTGTGAAATTTCTGAAAGTTGGGCTCCGCAGAAAATGTCAAGGATTTGGCATTGCTCTAAAATGCCGTGAAATTGTTCCATTAGATTTGGCTATCAAACTGATTTTCTAAATGTAGTGAAATTGTTGCAAACGGATTTGGCAGGTGCTCTATGAATTATCACAGTCAAATCACGCGTCAGAAGGTCCTCTGGTGAGCAAATAAAGACAAAAAGAAAAAAAAACTACTCAATTACTGCTGAACGAAATGTGGCCTTATGGGATAGAAATAAGGTTTTCGAATGTAAATCTGCCTTTTCAGTGTAGCTCCCACTAAGGTACCAGACCTTCCCTCACCGATTAGATAAAAATCATGAAAACGAATTCTAATACAATTTATTAGCTATTGACGCTATGTCTTCGTGTTATCAACGCTTTCACGGTTCACATTGTATGGAAACGTTTTTGCTGCTAGACTTATTCTTGTTCTCATTTGATTCAATATGCGCTCCAAGAAAAACCCCTTCTGACGCTCGATTTGACTGTGATAATTCATAGAGCACCTGCCAAATCCGTCTGCAACAATTTCACTACATTTAGAAAATCAGTTTGATAGCCAAATCTAATGGAACAATTTCACGACATTCTAGAGCAATGCCAAATCCTTGGCCTTTTCTGCGGAGCCCAACTTTCAGAAATCAATTATTTCAAAAGGGTTGAACATTTCTCAAATTTTCGGTCGGTTCCACACGACTATCATCCTATGAGAATGACGACTCATCATCGTTTTCAGTATAATTTATCAGCCTTTAACCGAGCTGTACCATTCACATTGCTCGCAAGGAACTATTCTACTCGAGTGTACCATCTCAAACCTAACGAAAATCCTTTTTTTCTAGACTGCGTTCGATTTGATGGTTGCGGCGCCCCACCCTGCTTATCCGATCCGAAAGCTCACTTGAATGTATTCTTCCTGGATTTCGATGGAAATGATTAAAAATCACCAAAACATGTTTGGTAATATACAGATTTCCTAGTTTATTACAGATTTAATGTTTCATATGCTCTCTATTTATAGTCTAATGTGAACAACCTAATCTTTGGGGTACTTCTATAGAACTCAGGATTTCTATTATCAAAAACAGCGGAATACTGAGACATGGAGAAATATAAACGGTGCACTTCCAATCATTTAATGATCTGCTCACCGATTAAAAAGGCAGTTGCGCCCCAATTCTTTGCGATGGCATACTGTCTCATGAAAAAGGACGTTTTTGGTGGATCTTAGAATAGATTTCGAGCAGAGGGTTAAAGTTTAGCGAGTAGGAGTAGGCACGCATCCCCCAAAATCTACATACGCGTACAATACTTATGAAACAGTCCTCACACTTTCTTTGCTTACAATACTCGCCCTAAATTACTCAAAGAAGTCGCGAACGTCACGATTTCGCGGCTTCTTTGAGTAAATAAGTGCGAGTATTGTACATAACTATTCCCCAATTTGATATCCGTTCTGTGTCTTTTCTGGAAGATGGCTGCAAAGATACTCGACTTCATCTGTGGTTTGCTTTCCCTTTATACAGGTTTCTGGCAAGCTTTCTCATATGCGACAGTACACTCTATACGAATTCGACATGGATAATTCGTATTGCGTCGTCTCAGAAAACGCGGTGAGAACACCTGACCCCCACCACCCCCCACACCCCCACCAAACAAGCGGTTGTGTACCTTGAAGTCACACTACACCCTCAGATGTGAATTTTGTGATTTTTATTTGATTGTCGAGTAGACCCCTCTTTTATAAGACGTGCCAAGTGCGAGATCTCGATTCCTCCAAATAAGCGAGATATAGGCGACCACCTTAGGCCCGACCTTCTTCGCTCACCACCACGGGTCACACCCCTCACCAGATTTCCAAACTCTGTAGCGGCTAAATGAATGACTGAATTCTCAACAAGTCGTCGTTCTTCAGACCATAGCCAGACTGTCTCCTTATCCTTGCTCGCTCTCGGGCAACGATTGCAAATGAAGAGAAGAGACAACTCATCCGCTAATTTTTCACAATTTAAGTATAGGCATCTTTAATAAGCCATAACTCTGGTCATAGGGGGTCTTGGACAAAAAAAAAGATACCACTCTGATCAGAGTGTGACCCTCCTTAAGACCAGCATAAAAACTAAAAAATCATCTTCTGGGTGTTCTGTGCCTTTAAAGGCAGCTTCCTTTTTTTAAGGCGGAAATCCGCATTTGGGGTTTTCTTCTCACTCCAATGTTTGAACCAAGTGGAGATAGCGAAACTTGAGACCTCAATGTCGCGCATTTATAATGCTATAAGCTCGTCAAAACTGCTCCGTGGTCTGAAAAGGCGTCATCTGACACGAGGAACAGAAGCGCCACGACAGGTTCCGACAGGCCGCGAAACTCCAAAAGTCTATTTTCTTTATTCCGAGAGATCCTCGTTCAAACCTCTGTATTTAGAGCTTCTTGTTTTAGAGAATTTTCGACAACAGAGAGGCGAAAAGAATTGCGGAACCTAAAAAGTTAAGGGGCTAAACTAGTTCATATGTTCAAATTTTCGACAATGGTGTATTACACAATACACACCGAACAGACGTATTTAAAGGAAGCTGAGTGCTACGGAATTTTCAAACGAGTTTTTCTCCAAAGCTTGCGTATTTTGGGTGGCCTCTCTGCAATATATCACAACCTGGTAGGCCTGCCTGCAGAAATTTTAAAAAATAATACGGTTTTTGAGCGTACGCTACCTTTAAAGGCAGTGTTCACGATAAAAGTCGTTTTTCTGTTTTTCCACCTATCTTGAAAACGGTCCCATGCTGATTTTAATGATGTCCTTGGAATCGTAGAAGACGCCCTGAAAACGGAGTTATGTCCCCTCAAAATTCAGCAAGGGAAGCATTGTGGACGAGTTGACCGAGGCTTTTAACTCCCGTTTTTTGCAGCCGATGTGTGCGAGCTGACCTGAGTGAAGAGAGAAGTTGAGAATGAAAGGAAGAACGGGGCTTTTGATTTAAGACCATCGCTCATCTAACCACGAATTCGAGGCAACTGTTATAGGACGTGGGCGGAGTGGCTCAATGGGTTGACTGGCCCACGAGGTTTTCACTCACTTACCGGCCGTTTTTCGTCGCACTTCCATTCTTAATCTTCTTAGAGTGACCCAAAGCTTACGTTTAAGCCAAAAAACGTGCAACTTTTCCTTCGTGAACACTGCCTTTAAAGGCATCGTACGCTTAGAAAACCGTATATTATTTTTTCATGTTTTTGTGTAGCTTGGCCTTTCTAGTGAACGAAAATCCCATGAAAAACTTTCTTTTGTAAAGAAAAGTCAATCGAAACACATTGTAAATACGAATTTGAATTTCGCGCCAAAATCCTTTCGAAGTTTTTCTGCTTTTGGAGGCCTCGTCACTGTCATTTTCGGAGTTTTTCTGCATGTGGAGTTCGTGCCGTAACTATTTTTCATGTTGTCTCACGGTTGCACCAACATTCTAGGAAAAAGTGCTACATGACTGGTGAGAATTGGTGGCGGGTATTCATCTTTGACGCCTTCCAACCTCATTGCCCAACGTTTTTGACGCGCCAAAGTTTACCAGTGTGGTCTACCGGGCTCAATCATGAATTTGAGCCTAAAAAATGAAAATTGATTTTCAGCGCGAACGATGTCTTCAAGGTAGTCCTTGTGATATGGCTGGAGATCGATTGGTTGTGTGAACTCTAACTCTAAGTTTGACGGGAGTAGAGCATGTGCACGCTTAGAAGCAGAGAACTCTTCATGCTGATTATGACTGTGCTTGTAGCTACCCGAGTGGACCACTTTGAGAAATGTTACCACACGGTGCTGGCCACAAGAGAGAGCAGCAGCTGAGGAGACGAATGGAGAACGAGGGCAGCACTTGCTCCTCAAGCAGGAGCTCGTCCACTTGTGCTGCCCTCGTTGTTCTCGAGGAGCTGAGTGCGCTCCATTACAACGTTTAAGATGACGACCGATTGTTTTGTTTAAACTCACACATTGTTTAGGGGAAAAAACACAAGATGTCAATTGATCCTACTAACTATATTTGGCTAAGTTTGTGTGACCGTCTGTGTGTGTGTGTGTGTGTGTGTGTGTGTGTGTGTGTGTGTGTGTGTGTGTGTGTGTGTGTGTGTGTGTGTGTGTGTGTGTGTGTGTGTGTGTGTGTGTGTGTGTGTGTGTGTGTGTGTGTGTGTGTGTGTGTGTGAGAGAGAGAGAAGTCAATGGGCAAACAAGAGAACAATCAGTTCTGAGTACTGTTCTACTGCTCACTTGTGCCTATTGCTTCAAATGTTCATTCATAATCACTTTCTGGAGAGACAGCTTTCTGGGATGAGCTCAAGAACTGAGCAGGACATCAATGTACCCCGAAAAGTTGACGAAACCATGGATAAGTGGGACATAACTTTCTCCGCATATTCTCTTCTTTAAAATCTGTGTCAGACTGTGAAGGGTTATGCATTGCAATGCATAAGTACCCTGTGTAAGCTTGATTGAGAATAGTGTAACTGATTTCCTTGAAAACATACAAGAGTGCGCAAGTTTTTTTTATCGCAAAAAAAAGCTTTTTGTGATGTTTTTGCCCATACAACTCTGAGGTATATTGCCACGACTTCGCCGCAACTCCTCCGGTTTGACGCCTGCCGGAGGAGTTGCGAGGGAGATGAGAGGCAGAACCGCGGACGGTTCTTTATTGACCTAATCTTGGTAGGGTCGCGGAAGAGTTCCGGGGGAGTCCCAGTAGAGTAGCGAAAGCGTGATATACGGGGAAGCCGCGGCGAAGCCGCGGAAGAGTCCGGGGTCGCTTGGGAGTCGGCAGCGGAAGAGTCACGGCAATATTTCTCAGAGAAAGCGCCTCAAAATTGACGAAATGAAATTTTGAGGTAGTTTTCGTGTTCCTCTTAGTGAGGCAAATGTAGAGTCATTGCGACTCCGGTATCCTGTTGAAAAAGGTGTATTTCCTTCAAGAATTCATGTCGACCACAGATCAGAAAATGAAAGATTTCTGCTATCATGATCATCTGATCAATTCATAGTGAGGGATTTTTTGGTGAAAATATGCGTTTTTCGATCCACTTCTTGCGCTCAATCTATCGTTTTCTAATACTATCGTATAGGACTCAATGAAAGCAATTTAGAAATTACTTCAAAATCGAAATCGGACCACTTTGGAACAAGTTATAGCGATGCAGCGCTTTGTGAGCGCAAAAAAACGCCGCGAAATGCTATTTTTGCGAAAAATCGTGCGGAACTGTACCTCAGGGGTGAACTTTGATATTATAGTCCGCCCACCGTGTATAGCAACCCTGTCAAGCTCGAGATCTCAATTCGATCAAATAAGTGAGAAACTACACGGAAAAAGTCGACCCCGCTCACAACACCCTAAAAGCACAATCAAGCGTTTCGACCCCGAAAAGGTAACCCAAATTTTTGCAGACGGAAAAATTAGTTTGTGTGGCCATGCTCAAAAGCAAAATGTACAATAGCAGAGCTCTTGGTTCCCTTTCCGGGGCGATTTACAGCGAATTCAGATCTCGCGCTTGGCAGGGTTGCTATTCACGGTGGGCGGGCTATAATATCAAATTATACTCCTGATGTTGCACTGTGCCTTCAAGGCTGTTTAGCGCAGCGAGGCACAGCTCTGTAATTCAAATAATCCATAGATCTTAAAGCACGCCCACAAGTACGCCGCGAAGCGGCGTGGGTGTGCACCTTGTATACAGATATCCAGTAGTCTAAACGTATATGCTCAAAAGGAATAACTCTCCAAACTGATTATGAATGTCCTTGTAGCTGCCCAAATGAACCACTTTGAGCAAAGTTGCCACACTGCGCTGGCCAGAACTGAGAGCAGCAGCTGAGGCGACAAAAGGAGAACGAGGGCAGCACGTGCTGCTAAGAGCAGCACAAAGGCAGCACGTGCTGCTCGAGCAGCAGCTCTTCCCCTCGTGCTGCCCTCGCTATCCTCGTCGAGGTGAAAGCCTATTGTGCTCCATTACAACCCCGCGATCCTCTGAGTAGCTTTGTTGAAATTAGGAAGAGGCAGTTTGCAAGGTTCTGCGAGAGAAATGCGAATCCGAAAAGTTATAATCTTATGATGGGACGAGGCAAAGGGTGGAAGAACTGCAACATTGCTCACAATAAGGGATGATGTGAAAATCAAGTCGAGAATTGAATCCCCACGAGTAGGTTGCAAACCATGCTGCGTCAACCCACAACATTTGACATATTCCAGGAACCTAGCTGAGGTTGCGCTAGCGGTTTGGCATGAAATCCAATCAATGTTCAAATTAAAATCACCCAATATAATAATCTGGCTACAAGAAAGGCAAAGATCGAGCAAAAAATCAATGAGTTGCTCATCATCAGCTGCAGACATAGTTGGAGGATCAATTAATGATCAATAATATTGAATTCTCACATGTTGCACAAAATGCGGCAATGAGTAGTATTTTTTTATGGCTCGGGTCATAAGTTTTAAAAGTTGTACTCATACGACGATATCGTCTGTTAGATGTTTCATCATTCCAAAATAGAAATCGTTGAGCAAAATTGAAGTCAGAAAGGGAACCTTCGGGAAAAATAAAGTTGACCGCAATGTTAAAAGGACATGGTGCGGTTGAGGACTTCCACTAAAACTACTGTAGAATCTGGCACTCTGCCAGATTTCGTCATCGATCGGCGCCAACCGTCGTGTCTCTGCTCACGAGAATACCAGCTGTGGCGCCGATCGATGACGAAATCTGGATCTGGCAAAGTGCCAGATTCTACCGTAGTTTTAGTGCGATACAAAACCGCACCATGTCCTTTTAACATTGCGGTCAACTGTATGTGAAATTTCTGAAAATTTGGCTTCCTGGAAAAAGTAACGATTTGGTAATCTTGAAAAAAAAAAGTTTCAAAAATATCTTGAAATATCTTAAAAAATGATTTGGCGTAAAATAGCCTGAAAAAATTAAAAAGATAGGAAATGAAGTGAAATAACCAAAAATGCGATTTGGTTGTTGATCATTTCACAAGCTTCTCCGTTAAACTTATCAGAACGAAATCAAGCGCGCAACGGAAACATTAAGCCATTTTTTAAAGCTGTAATAAGGAAATCAGCATAGGTCAAGCTAGGTGAACTCCATTCCATATCTTGCTTGATTTCGTTTCGATAAGTTTAACGGAGAAGCTTGTGAAAACCGATCCCTCGTCTGTGATTGACTACCAAATCGCATTTTTGGTTATTTCACTTCATTTCCTAGCTTTTTTTATTTTTCCCGGCTATTTTACGCCAAATCATTTTAAAGATATTTCAAGATATTTTTGGAGCTTTTTTCACCACTATTGTGATTTGTTTTTGAACTTGCCACGCGCGCAACCCGTTTTTTCGGAACCTAAGTTCAGGTTGAAGGTAGAAATTAGCTCTAAATCGCATTTAAAAGAGCCCAAAAAGCTGGGTTTTAACACCCGAAATGGTTTGGATTGATTCGTTGATTTTCGAGAAAAATTGAAAAAACCGCTTGATTTTGGTGTTAAAGGCATCGTACGCGCTTGAAATCGCCTACCGTTTTTTGGATTTGAATCAATGGTTGGGCCCGCCTGAGAACGTGGGTAGAGTTTGTCGGGTCACCGATGCTTTTTTGGGAAGATATGGGAGATCGAATGCCTCGATTTCCACCATAAGAGGTTGGCCTTCCGACAGCCATGTGGCCTCAAATGAGAAAAGAAGGTAGCTAATCAACTAATGATACATCAACTTCCACTCATTTACGCGACATAGCTTGTTGAGAAGCTTCTTCCTTTTTCATTTTATGCCACATGGCTGTCAGAAGGCCGGCCTCTTTTGGTGGAATTCGAGGCATTCGATCTCCCAAATCTTCCCTATGATGCGTCGGTGATCCGAAAAACTCTACCCACGTCCTCAAGGGGGCCCAACCAATGATCCAGACTCAAAAAACGATGAGTGGTTTTCAGCGCGTACGATGCCTTTAATCTCCTTTTTTTCAGTTGGCGTTCACGATCTTGTGGGTACACTTAAAATTGAGCTAGGAAGCTCGTTTCTGGACAGGAGGTTGGAAATGGATGCAGGTCGCTCCTGTTCCAATTTGAAGTTGATACCTTAACTTTGAAGGGTACCTCGAAATCGTATGTTTACATACTAAGTTAGCCGTGGAGCACGACAACTGTGGAGACCGGGGTTGACCGGAGTCAGTGGGTGGATCTACAGCCATTGAACACAGGTCTTCGGAGGTAAGTACTGAACTTGTCAGAATTCGTACTCATGACACGTCATCGTTCGATAATCAATATTATCGATTTTTGCGCTTTTTGCACAAATTGCGGCGAGGAGTGGTGATTGTTGTTGGGATTGGTTTTCTGGGTCGTGAAATTTTGCTCATCAGTCATTATCGATAAATACCAGTCAATAATATCGATTTTTAGAAGATTGCATAAAATGCCGCAATGATTTGTGATTGTTGATGGCTCTAAGTTACTTGTTTGGGAAATTCTTCTCATAATGCTAGATCAAATATTAATGATCAATAATATCGAATTTTCACATGCCGCACTAAGTGCTGCAATGAGTGGTAATGGTTATGGTTGTGGGTCATAAGTTTCGAAAATTGTACTCATACGATAATATCGTCTGCTAGATCATTCCAAAATGGAAATCGTGGAGCAATCTGAACTCAAAAAGGGAACCTTCATGAAAAGTATGTGAAATTTCTGAACATTTAGCTTCCTGGCAAAAGTAACGATTTGGCAATGCCTTTAAGAAGTCAAAAAAGTTTCAAAAATATTTTGAAATATCTAAAAAAATGATTTGGCGTTAATGAAAATAGACCGGAGTATTAAAAAAGTCAGGAATTCAAGTGAAATAAATAAGAACACGATCTGGTAGTCGATCGTTTCACAAACTTTTCAGTTAAACTTATCAAAACGAAATCAAGCGCGCAACGGAAACATTAAGCCATTTTTGAAAGCTGTAATAAGGGAATCAGCATAGGTCAAGCTAGGTGAATGCAACGCTCCATTCCATATCGCGCTTGATTCTGCTTTGATAAGTTTGACGGAGAAGCTTGTGAAATGATCGACCACCAAATCGTATTTTTATTTATTTCACTTGATTTCCCGACTTTTTCATTACTCCAGGTTGTATCATTTTTTGAGATATTTCAACATAATTTTGAAACTTTTTTTTGATTGTTTCCTTTTTTTTTGGAACGTTTCTGACTCAAACCAAACCACTTTCGCTTGAAAGACCCCTTTTTGATAGAATACATGATACAATTAGGTTGCTGGGTGGTATAAGTGTGATGAATTTACCCAAGTAGATGAGACAAGCGCGTCCTCGACACCTTTGCTCGACGCTTTACTACTCTGTGGCGTTGGCGGACGAGGTTGACCCAAAAATCAGTGCTGCTTGCTTAGAATGGCCTACTTCGACTTTAGCGCTCTGTGATAGAACGGATAGCGACACACTCAAGTCGAACGTTTACGCTCGGTTGTGAAGCCCGTCGCTGGCTGGCTCTATGTATCTCATAGATGTCCCATGACTAAAGAAGCGGCAAGAGGACTCGAAGTCCTGAAAACGTAGGTGTAGTGTTGGGTGACTCACCTGATTGGACTGTGTGCGCAATGAAGTGAAAGATTCGATGTCGCGCCAATTTCGGGCGAGCTTCGCGAACATGGCTTGATATTGTATGGACAGGTGCTGAGGTGGAGAACGAAATCGGCTATGCAGCTCTAACAATAAGAGACGGGTCAGCGACTGAGAGAACACCAATGGCTTTAAAGCATTCTCTAGGATCGTTTTCTTGTACACTTCCTTGTTGATTTTCACCCCTGACTTTGGCTGTTAGTGATCATTCTTCATTATTTTTAAATCATTTAGTAATCATATGAGACCTCCTTCCGATGCTTTTGACTGCAGTTGAATCATTTTCGCATTTTATTCTTGGTATCATGGTGAAAATGTTTCCATTGGATAAGATGATGCTGCGTGACTCCGTTTCAGCGGTGCAGGAGCCTCCTGCAATTCTTGTCTCTGATCATCTCGCTGTCGTGGAGTCTGGATCCACCTCATCAGCCGTTACGCAGGGATCATACTTTCAGCGACGAGCGACGCCAAGCAATGTTTACCGTCCATATCGACCGAAAATCGGTATGCCTGATGTGCATTGTTGGTTTCGCTGGTCGCGGTAAGTATGATCCCAGCCTCAAGGATCGTGGTTGACTCGACCACATACCATCATGACAGCCTTGGAGGTGCAAGCATTGATTTTTTGTCTCTACCAACTCTTTCAGAAGATATACCAAGCTGACAAAGACGATATAGTGTCCGAAAAATCTTTAAACTTTAGCCGCTTTTATACAGTACCGTGCAAAAGTCTATTCGCGTGGCCTTTACGCGAATAATGTTTTTATACGTATCTTGGCTAGCCCTTAGCGAAACCTGATGAAACTTTGCTATGTTATGGGGCATCACAACCCTTGCTTCACACATACACAAAATCGGTTTTTGAGCGTGCAGTTTTTAAATATGGAATTTTTTTTTCCCATTTTGTGGTAATATCTCAAATTAGGACTATTCCTTTGAAACATGGCTATTATAAATTCAAACTCATAGCAGTTATTCGCCATTCGAAGGCCTTCGGGACCGTTGTATAGCTTTGTAGGAGAATAGTCTGTATCAGTCTCTATCAGAATTTTTCTGAAGACCGAAAATTGAACAGGTTGGAATTAATTTTTGGAAATTCACCGCTATAAAATTATTCACCCCAGAACCATTACAATGTATGTGCTATATAAGTTTTGACAAAGTACAACTGGAACATGAATTTCGCCCTTTTTCAATAACGTCAAAGAGAGATAATAAATAAATACTTAATAAGTGCAATATCACATTATTTTCTTTCGAATTTATTTCTAAACAAATTTCAATAGAGATTAATTTTCTACAAGTTTATACAAGGGTTCCGAAGACCTTCCAATGGAAAATAGTTGCTACGGGTTTGGAATTGTACTAGCCATGTATGTATATGTAAAGCAAGGCTTGTGATGCCCCATAACATACTAAAGTTTCATCAAGTTTCGCTAAGGGCAAGCCAAGATACGTATAAAAACATTATTCGCGGCAATGCCACGCGAATAGACTTTTGCACGGTACTGTATTTCGCTGTGTAGTCTCAAACACCTTGAGTGCATGTAATAAATAAATATCAACAGAATAACGATAAAAACACGGAGCTGAGACAAACCGAGAATGCCAGGGGTGATAGTGAACTAACCCTAACTCGCAGAGAAGAACCGTGATCAGCTAGCGGTAATCAGAACGAAATCATGCGCATACCCGGTCCAAGCAGCGCATACCCTTCTGAAAGAAGGCCTGGGAAAGCCCAAGCAAGGGTATAATAGAAAACTTAAAGTGATTCTACCATGCTCAGCTTTGCAGAAATTCGCGCTGCAGTATGCTGACCGTCTTCGGTTTCTCCCTGAGAGAAGAGTCTCCATTGGAGAGCCTCTTCCATTTGCAGAGAAAAAGCAAAAAAGGGAGGTTTATCAAGCTTCTCGGGGCTTGGGCCTGAATGGGGGAGCTGGATCTTTGCACTCCGCTTGGGGTGGGGGTGGGCCGCAAGGGTGTGCGTTAAAGGCACAGTCCAAGCTCAGAGTCGAAATCTGAGATTCCCACATAATTGTGAAGTAGATCCACCCTATGAAGCCTCTGCCAGATGCGAGCTCTCAGTTCCTCCGAACAAGCGAGATATAGAGGGAGGCCACCCTGGGACGCCCATACCAGGAAGCCACTTTGGCACGCCCCTTTTACGACCTTCGAGCTCAACAGCGGCGAGATGAGCGATGGTTTCCGACCAGTAGCCCCGTTCTTCCCTTCATTCTCAGCCTCTATCTTTATTCGGGTCTCCACACATACATCGGTCGCAAATGACGGAAGTTACGAGCCTCGGACAACTCGTCCATCATACTTCTGTAGCTCAATTTTTGAGGGGCCATATATCCGGTTCAAGGGGGTCTTGAACAATTCCAGAGACATTATTGGAATCAGTGTGAGAGCGAAAAAACAGAACTACGATTCTGAGGTTGGACTGTGCCCTTAATGGAAAATTTTTTTTCGTTAGGCGTTAATCGTTAATTTTCGCGAAAAAACCGCGTTGACCCGTTAATGCGTTAACACGTTAAATTTGCTTTTCGTTAAAAATGTTCAAAACATTATTACACAACGAACATCTAAAAATCACCAGAGATCCCAGAAAAAATAAATTATACCTTCAATGACGTCAGCAGGACGTCGAGGAAATCACTCATTGTCAGGGCTCTAGAAGCTAGAGGCACGGCCTCGTGAGAAGTGGTTGGGGCTCCATATGACTTCATCATGACGTCGTGGAAAGTTGGTGGGGCTTAAGGTGACGCGGACAGGACTTCATGAAAGCAGGGTAGGCCTTCAGATGACGTATTGGAAATTAGGTAGGGGTTCAGATGACGTCAGCAGCACGTCATGGAAAGTAGGCAGGGCTTCACATGATGACGTCAAGGCGTGGTGGAAAGTGGGTGAGCGCTCGGATTGCGTCAGCAGGACGTCGTGAAAATTGGGCGTGCGTCGCATCCTAGAATGCCATGAAGACGTGCGCCGCGTCCTAGAGAGTGAGCAGCGCTTTATGTAAAGCGCGTGACGCGTGGTAGAAACTGTGTAGCGCTTCATGTAGAGTGTGCGCAGCGTTGTGCACTCCATACAGAGCGTGCGCCACTTGTTAGAAAGTGAGTGGCCTTCTATCCCCGTTTTCAATCTTCATTTGATAGCCTAATCAACCGTAGAGGGGTGGATCAGCGCTCACATTTCCTTCTTGGAACACGAATTCGAATTCTCCGATATTGAGAAGAAATATTCAAAATAGATAAACAGTGGAATGGGCAACGATGTGGTCAATTATATTTTACAGCAAGTAAAAATTGACCGCGCCGCAAGCCGACGCGACGTGCACGGCCCCAGTTTTTAAATCTGCCATTGAAACGGATCAATCAGTGTCATAATTCCACTGAAATTAACGAACTCAAATTAACGCGATTTTAGGACTTTTTTGTTAACCGTTAATCATTAATTTTCTCAAATAAACCCCGTTTACCCGTTAATGCGCTAACACGTTACTGTTATAACGTTTAGCCCTGGTGGGCCGGTCAACCCTAACTTCAGTGCCCATCCTTCGGGGGGGGATCCTTGCAGTCGCACAGTCAGTTGCCTCAAAACTAGTGGGATCGGATGTTGAGCCACCACAGGGGGTCATCACTTTTTATGTCAATGTTCGTTCAATTCCGGAAAACGCGAACTATAACAGTTTTGTATTAGGTAACAATTTCGATTTATATGTCCTCTTTGAGACATGGCTCAAATCCGATCACTCTCTTTCGTCGTTACTGTGTAATTTGTCTAACGAGTATCAAACTTTGCGTTGTGATAGAAAGAGAAGACAAAGGGGTGGTACTATATGTCTTTTGACGAACAAATTTTGTCTTGTAGAGGTTATATCCGAATCAGTTCCAGGGGCATTCGAAATTTTGGGCTTCGATATTATATTTGAGAATCGCAGAATTATTAGAATGGTGGCTGTGTACAGAGTTACGTCTTGCCCGGCTCTTTCAAATGAAGTGCTGTCGAAAACTATCAGTGACATTGTTTGTTTCGAGTTTCTATCAGTAATAGTTGGTGATTTTAACTATCCGGAAATAGAGTGGAATGATCTCGGAAAATCTTTGCCGCCCTGTTCCTCTATACTCGTGAACACCATTACTGCTGATGATTTGAACCAACTGATAAGAGAGCCTACTAGAGGTGTTAACTGCCTTGATCTGGTCTTTTCTAATGATGATACACTCGTGGGAAATGTAACAGTTGGACCTCCTGTGGGAACTAGCGATCATAACAGCGCCAGTTTTGTTCTCAATGGTCCACACGTGAGGAGTCCTCTGGTTACTCTCGTTCGTGATTCTGCTCAATGTAGTTATGAAAATCTCTGTATTTATCCTCTGGTTCCAAGTCAGATTCACTCTGTTCCCTGCGCGCTTGCGCGGAGCGAGGGTAGAGACAGCGAGAAAGTGTGGGAAGAAGGAGACGCAGCGTACGCGTGCCGACGCACGCGAAGAACGGAAATAAATCACACTCGGGAACACAGGATACCTCTCTACTATAAACTAGAGGGATTCTCTTATAAGCGCGTCCTCATTTGATAGAAGGTACGACTTATTTTTGGATATTTTGAGCAATGCTTTAGACATCTTTGTACCATTTAAAGGCAGCATACACGCTCGCAAAAGTTGTTGAGATAACTACATTAGTGGGGTCCTAAGGGCCCTAGAAGAGCCCTCACGAAGTTGGAAAAGTTGAAAAGGAGTTAAAATGACCGTATTTGAGCCGTATTGAGTCATAAAATCATCCTTTCTCCGCCCGCCCGCCGATACGGGCTCCACCCCTCAAGACAAATGTTCAATGCTCGACTACGGTCATTTTGGCTCATTTTTTACGCTTCTGACGTCGTAAGCGTTCCAGAAAGGGCCGTACGAGTACATTAGCGTCGTTATTCCAACAAATTTGTCGCTAGCTCCGCTATTTCAGCCAATGTGGTACAACTCGTCCACATCTGAGCCAATATAGGACGAACCGTTACATCTTCATTTCCGTCGATTTTTTTCCAGTTTTTTCGTTATCTCTGAATATTAACAGCTTCAGACCTTCGATTCATTCCATAAAATTGAAATCATTTTTGAGCGTGTATGCTGTCTTTAGGAGCATATGCGCGACTCGTTCTCTACTTCCTCCTTATCTCCAAAACAAGTCAGACCATAGAAGTTGCCTGTTCAGATTGGCATCTAACACTCAATCTCGCCTGGATTGGTACAAATTTCATAGCTTTTCACTGCTCTTTGAACGTCGACTTTCTAAATACAATCGGAATTTGGAGAAAAAAACCATCAATAGTAGTAAAAAGCAGGGTTTCCACAAATTTCTGAATAAAAAAACTTGGAAAATCTAATAAAATTCCCTGTTTAAGGAAAGATGATCGCTTCGTTATCATGGAGACAGATAAGGCTAATTTGCTAGCTGACAAATTCTGTGAGGTCTACGGGGAGGTCAGTGATGTATCCCCTTCTTTATGCCCTCTGATCGAGTACCCAATGAGTACATAGTTTCCCATTTTTTGAAAGCGATGAGATTTTTGACATTCTCAGAAAGTTGCCAAAATCCTTGTCTGTTACACCGGATTTTATACCGACGATTTTTGTCAAAAACATTGCTCATGTGATTGCTGGACCTCTTGCCATCTTTTCAACCAGTCACTTTGGTATTCGGACGTGCCACACAGGTGGAAACAATCCTTTGTGACTTCCTTAAAAAAACTCTCTCAAGTGGTGGATAACTTCAGGCCAGTAAGTATCACGTCTGTTTTTTGCACAACTTTTGAGAAGATTCTCAAAAAACATATAGTGGACCACGTGGGAAAAAAATTCAATTATTCCCGAGAATCAACATGGGTTTGTGGCAGAGAGGTCGGTCGAAACCAATCTGCTGGAGTGCATTAATAATTGGAGTGAGTACCTGAAGTCGAGGAAGGCATGTGATAAGATTTATTTGAATTTTTCGAAGGCTTTCGACGGGGTAGGCCACACCAACCTGATTTTGAAACTTGAGAAATTGAAATTTCATCCATTAGTGTGCGAGTGGATAAAAATTATCTTCGCGACCGTAGTTTCCAGGTGAAAGTGTGTTCCAGTTTTTCATCGAGTAGATCGGTTAGAAGCGGGATACCACAGGGTGGTGTTTTATCACCCATTTTGTTCTCGATCTACACAGCTGAGCTTCGCCTGTTTCTGGAAGGAACTGGAGTGATTTGCAAACAATTTGTCGATGATGTGAAAATATGTATGTAGCAAAATCGAGTCGCCAGGTGATGTCGAAAATGTTCAGGCCGCTTTGGAAAGGATACTGGACTGGTCTAATGCTTCGGATTTACCACTGGCTCCTGAGAAAACGGTTCACATGAGAATGGGAGACTCCAGTACTTCGGTTACTTACGTGCTTGATGGCCACTCACTAACATCTGTTTCGAATGTTAAAGATTTAGGTTTTCAGTATGACAGTGAGCTTGATTCCTCAACCCACTATCATACCATCTGTACTAAAGCCTCAGTGCGCACATTTCATAAATATATTCAAAGCCTTGCGACAAAAGCGTCTTAGCGCGTGCGTATCAGGTGTATGTTAGGCCCATGTGGAATCGGGAACTTCAGTATTCTGTCCGTACAAAAAGAAAGACATTCAATTTTTGGAAAGAGTGCAAGAAAATTTTGCTCGTAAAGTTTTCTTGAGACTGAACGGATTTTCTTATGCTAGAGTTCCTGGTCCCTGAAGGAGGAATGAAGAACTGACGTTGCACTCGCTTGAGTCTCGCCGTAAGCGAAACGATGGTGCATGATCTTCAAAATCTTGAGTGGAATATTGAAAATTGACAAATCGAACTTCTATAAATTTAACGCCTCTAGGACACGTGGGAACTCGGAGAAAATTTCTTTTGGGATTCGCACAACTAACCTCAGATTGAACAGTTTCACATGCAGAGCTGGCTCTGCTTTCCCCTCCTCGAAATTAAGCTACAGTTCACCTCCGCACTGCCGTTCAGTCCGCAAAGTTCACCCTGATTGCGAAATCTTGCTGCGGCGCGGTTGCGAACATTCTCAGACAAGGATGTGGGATCACCCGGGCGCTTTTGGCCTTTGGTGCCCGGGTGATCCCACCGCCCGGGTGATCCCACATCCTATCTGAGGATACTCGCAACCGCGCCGCAGCACGATTTCGCAATCAAGCGCACTTTACGGACTGAACGGCAGTGCGGAAGTGAAGAATATATGAATGTGCCCCGTTCTTTTCCATCTTTCAAACGCAAAGTTTCAAGTATTCTTCATGTGTGGTAATGTATCACTTTGCTTTTCGGCTATGTATATTTCGCCCTATTTTCAATGTCTACCTTCTGTAGCGTATTAAATAAATAAATAAATAATTCTCTCATTGACTCAAAGGCGATACCAAACTCCATTTCCTGTTCCCATCCCCTACCTCACAGCTAATCTCGAGCGTTCATGTGCTTCTACTCGGTAACCTCCTATAATTTGTGTCCTCTCTAAGAACCCTAGAGAGGACAAAAAAGCCGCGATACAGCTATTATATCGCTATCACAGGGGCGAAGCGGTTGTTTCCCTATTTCTGCCATTGTGTTTACTCGAAAACAACGGTAAAGCTATCACAGCCAGCGTCGCGGTTCCACCCCCCCATCCAGAGATCGGCGATCTATTCATGGTTATATACCATTATGAACTCATCAAAATCCTATCAAAAGCTTTGACTAAATCGCGAAAACCTAAATCATTTGATAATGAAAAAGCATGGTGTTGGTCGGTCAGTTTTTGTGTATATTACAACAATAATGCAGAAACCAACCGACAAACACTATGCTCCTTTCATCATAATCAACAGGACAGGGGCTCTTTACACCGAGGCGGGAGCTGTCCCGTCTTTTGCGGCTCTAATTCCACTCAAGACCACCATGCTTGCATTAAGAAGCGTGACCCTTCAAACTGCCAAAATTGGACAAGTCCTCTCTCGGTGTGTAGAGAGTCCCTATCAGGGATGAGCGGAATTCCGATTTCCGTTTTCCGAATTCCGATTTCCGCAGGTTTTTAGGCCGCGGAATTCCGCTTTCCGATTTCCGAAAAATGAGTGCGGAAATCGGAAGAAAATGCGGAAATAATCTGAACCTGCATCCATTGACAGAATCTTGCGTGTTGAGACTCGCCAACTTTTTCAAGGCCTGTTAAAGGGACTTATTTTCTACGGGATTCGGGGAAATGCATAATTGCAACTCTCTAATTCGTTAGTCGTTCAACGAGCCAAAACCCTCGTTAATAGTCAGACCTTAATCGTTAGCTCTTACAAGGGACCACTTTGAACAAAAAACGGAGTTTCGAAAAACGGTCTTTTGAGAGTTGTAGAGGGCGTAAAAATAAACAATTTAAGATTTTAAAATTCCACTCAGTCCTCACGGGTAGATCAAAAACTACCAAAATAATGGGTTGCGGTAGGTAAAATGCCATTCAATGCACCCTAACCTGACGAAATCCGCTAAAAACAGGAAACGGACCCCATTCCCGTGTTCAGCGCCCCAAATTACCCCCTGGGACTGAGTTTGGGCGAAAAAAAAAATTTCGACCTCTGAACCCCCAAAAATGGCCTTGAGCTTCTTACCTCATGGGGCTCCAAAGGTCGATAAAAAAATTAGGACTCACACTTCGCTTTCGGAGGTTATTTAAAGTGCTCATAAGGAATCTGAGGTCAGTTTATCGATTTTCGACAGATTTCGGTAGATTACGGTGGGTATACGGTAGTTGGGTCAAAGTCTCAAAATTGACTCAAAATTTCTCAACGGGGGTTATTCGGGGTGCTGAATACGAATTTGATGTTCACTTGTCAATTTTCAAATTATTAAGGTAGGTGCAGGCCCTCTATGTCATGACAACTACCGTAAACTACAGTAAACCTCAGAATTTCGACAAACGATCTCTAGATTCGTGTTCAGCACCCTAGATTACCCCTACATACAAGTTTTGAGCCGAATCCGAAAATTTTTTCCAAACCACTCTAAAAATTCTTTGATGGGGATGAGCGGAATTCCGATTTCCGAATTCCGATTTCCGCAGGTTTTTGGGCATCGGAATTCCGATTTCCGAAAAATGGGTGCGGAAATCGGGAGAAAATGCGGAAATAACCTGAATAGGCATCCTATGGTAGGCGTTGACCAGTTAAAATCGCGCGAATATCGCTCCACGTATGATGTTCTTTTTATACGGTCTTCCTGTTCATATTATGCTACATTTCTAGAATAATGCTGTTTGGCTTACCCCTTCCCATTTTCGGTCTCATTCGCCGTGGGTCAGACTTCTGGCATTGAGGCGCGCTTATCGCTCACTAGGTGTGGACAAGGCCAATTGTGCTCAGACCCACTTCCAGCAGCAGAACTTTGACGATTTTCTCAACATCCCCCCAGAAGCGTAATAGGTCATTTGTATATTCGTAAAGCGTAATATTATCGTTGTTTGATATATGTTTTGTTGTAAAATCCATATCCAGCCTTAGGGAAACATTATGATTTTGACCATTACTCTAACTTAGTTACGACAAGATTTTATGTAAATTGGACGGTATTATCGAATTCTTCGTAAAAAACTGACTTCTAACAGTGTATACCCCCATCCAAAATGGTTCACTTGGCCTCCCGGCGAAGCTCAGACCCCCCCCCCCCCACCCCACCTGTCGCGGATGCGACGGTGGCTGGGGGCGGACCGTGAGGCCCCGGCCTGTTCATCACTACGCCAGCCGCTTGGAGGCGGGGCACACCCGCGCCAGCCGCGGCGTCCCGCCCCCCTTCCTCCGCGCTGCCTATATAAGGCGGCTGTCCTCGGTTCAGTGGTCTGCCCGGCGCCGGATGGCGTTGGCCTACAGTACCCATTGGTACTGCGCTGCTCTAGCAGCGATGGCCTACCGGGAGGCCCCGGAACCGTGGGCTCCGTCCCCAGCAGCTCTGGCTGCTGAGGAAGCCGGCATCTGGGCGCCAGCTCGGCCTAGACCGAGCGGCCTGGAGGTTGGCGGAGGCCCAACGGCTTCTGGCATTAGTCACCGCTAGGGATGTGCGGTTGACTAGTGGGAGAGGTGCGATACTACGCCACCACGTACTACGCAATCTATATTACGCCGTGGTAGACTACGCTATCTACTACGCGCTGTGGGATGTAAGCCAATTGAACCATTAACTGTAAGGCGAACCCAGTACATGCCCTTAGGTGTTAGTGCCTCAAGGATAAAGGGTTATAACTTACCACTGTATACCTTTTACCTGTGTTGGTGTTCGTATAGCGCTGCTATATCGGTGTCAGTATGGTTGGCTTGTGTTGTTGTGCTATTACGCTGGTACTACGCGGGACTATCCCCCCTTGGCCCCCCCCATACATGTTGGTTGGGTTACGTGGCTTGCTAGTGCGGCTGTCCCAGGTTAGTGGACAAGGTGATCCCCAGTGAACGCGAGGACTCCGCCTGCTTGAGGGGAGCAGGTTGCGAGATAACCTTGCGGTAACGGGGCGAGCTGACGGATGCATAGTAGCCATCGATGCGTCGCGATAGTGGGCCGGGGAACCAGGGATCTAGTGAGATCCTTCTAGGTGTTGGCCACACCGCTATCCAGGGTTGTCATACCCGTGGGTCGGTCCATGCATGATGCGTTCGCATCGTGCTAGGGACCATAAATCCCATCGCGCTCGCGACACCACCCTTGCGCAACTCAGACCCCCCAACTCCACCCTTGCGCAGCTAAGACCCCCCCCCGGTGTGGGTATCCACACCGCGCGCCGTTCCCTGAACCGAAAAAAGGCTCCGAAATACCGACGATCCCTTCGGGGCAGGGTCTCTCTACACACCGAGGGAAGAGTTGTCCCGCTTTTCGCGGCTCTAATTCCACTCGGGGCCACTTCGCTTGCATTGAGTAGTGTGACGTTCCGAACTGCAAAGAGGGGACAACTCCCTCGGTGTGTAGAGAGCCCCTGCCCGATCCCTTCCCTCTCTAACAGGACCACCCTTGGTAATGATTACCGAGTGCGTTTGACCCTGAATCAAACATAACGTATCCTTAGGATCCTACCCACACCGCTGCCCCCATTCCTTCTTTATATTTTTTATATCCTTCTTGACTGGGAATTCATCAAGAAAGTATGCACCATACAGGAGCCGCTCGCATCTGCTACAACTATTGTACAGGATCGTGCCTATTCACCGATTAGTGTTGTACTACCACTCTACAACGTGATTGTTGAGGGGCTGAAGGAGGACAAACCTCTTCATGGGATCAGAAATCTGATCCATGATGGTCTAGTCTCAAGGATGAGAAAGCATCTGGAAAATGAAGATTTGATCATGGCAACGCTTTTGGACCCAAGGTTCGAGGACACATTTTTCGATTCCAGCAGCAAGTATGTTTTGCTGGACAAGGTCGAGGCTGCAGCGGCACGTGTCTACGTCAGCAGGGGAGAAGAGGACGTCCTGGAAAAATGTATTTTCTTCTTTCTTTGAAAGCAGAAGGATCATGAGAAGCACAGTCAACAGTGCACGCCCTGGAGTGGATGCGAAAACCAGGGCTTTAGCTGTGAGATTTTCTAGGAGTTAGTGTTCACTTTCGTCGACGTTGAAATTACTACCACTTATTCAGGAGGTGGAAGAGTATCTCAGCATAGAGCCGGCGATCGATTTGGATCCATACGAATTCTGGGGAAATGAAGCGAATTCGTCAAAGTTCCCTCTACTGAAGGCGCTCGCTAGACGATATCTTTCTGCTCCGTCTACGTCCGCAGAATGCGAACGTCTATTTTTGGCTTCCGGTATCACAGTGAATGATCTCAGAAAGAGAATGAATTCCGAGACTCTACAAAAACTACTGTTCCTCCATAACAACATTAGTATACTTGGTTATGAATAGCCTCTTTTCAGATTAGCATCCAGGTCCCATAAGGTGGATTTTTTTGTGAAATTGCAATAAGTATTAGTAGTTAAAAAACATTCTCTGTCCTAACTAACACTCCTACCCCCTTTTCGGAACACTCAGTGATTTTTGAAAATCCGATTCTGATTTGGTCAGCACTGACTAGCTATGTGTGTCTATGTTTGTTTCGTTTCAAGGTATGAGCTCTGATCTAATCAAAGGATCATTTAACCACGGATGGGACTCCATAGGACCACCCGCAACGGATTGGGTGAGGTTCGTCGTCTGGTCCTCAGAGGTGAAATGTTCTATTAAGCGTGATAGGGCTAGGCTTTGATATTAAATGATTGAAGATTCATATATGACTATTCAGTATTGAGTAGACTACATCTGAACAGGAAACTCAAGAGCGAAAACGTGTCAAGGGAAGATAGTAGGAATGTTAAAGTTGAAACGTTTTGGTTTTTTTTTGGTTTTGGTTTGGTTTAAATGGTTTCATGATACTATTTGTTAATGCGTTCATGCTACAATACCGCTCGTAGGATTTGGTCAGAAAGCGAGCGAGGTCGGGTTTTTGCGTCTTTTTCGTCTTTTTTTGTAAAACTCGCTTTAAAGTCAACCTTGAGCGAAACTAAGAGGATAATCATGATTCTGGCGTTGAGGGCTATCCAATGGCATAGCCATTGTCGGGAATTATTGATGTTGTTTCAGGGTATAAAGTTTTTTAAAGAAATTGGTTTAAAATGGAAGAATCATTTGTTGATTCAAGTAAAAATTACCTTTCAAAGTAAAATGCCTGTTCGAGGGAAATTTTTTTGTTCCGATTTCCGAATTCCGATTTCCGAAATTTTATTTTTGATTCGAATTCCGATTTCCGAAATTTAAATTTCGTTCCGATTTCCGATTTCCGAAATTTAAATTTTGTTTCTATTTCCGATTTCCGAAATTTAAATTTTGTTTCGATTTCCGATTTCCGAAATTCAGATTTTTTCTTCCGCTCATCCCTGATGGGTACCCCTGCCTTGTCGCGAGGCTTGGTAAAAACGCCTGTAACTTTTTTCAGAGTGAATTCTTTTTTTTTCAGAGAAGCTGCGAAGAGCATGCTCGTATTCTACGTCCAAAATGGCTCCAGAAAACTACATTTATTCCAGAATGGCCAGGCTAAATAAAAGTAGTTCACATGTAAGATGCGTTTTCAAAAGAGTGGTTCTGTTCTACTCCAAATTTTGGAATTGATAACGAAACATTTTTCTTGAGTCTTCGAGCCATGCGCTAAAGTATTAGGTTGCTTCAATGGATTTTGAAGTTTAGGTAAACCCACTTCTGTTTACAACAATTACCAGGTTGTCCAATAATTCCTGTCCGAAAATTTTCAAATTCTATAATTTTCCTTAGAAGTGTTATAATATCAGGAAAGTGTAAGAACCTTCTAGAAGGTTCTCCAAAGTTCTACGCTAGGGGTTTATAAGGCGCAGTCGCCGCATCTAGCTACCAGTACAAGCTAAAATGGACCAAGGTCGAATTCGTACGTTCGTGTACTACGACTGGCTGCTGGGCAACGACACGGGCACCGCGGTCGCCAACATCTGCAGAGCGTGCAAGGAGGATGCAGTGTCCCAACGCACAGTCAGCCGCTGGTTCAATCGTTTCGAGAGCGACGACACGAGCCTCCAGGACAGGGAGCACAGCGGGAGGCCTTCTACGGTGGATGATGACGAAGTCCGTCGCTGTATCAAGGAGAAGCCGGAAGCCACCACCCGTGAACTGGCGACGACGCTCGGCTGCAGCATGTCCACCATCCACAATCGACTCAACTTACTCGGCTACCACAAAGTTCTGGCCCGTTGGATCCCCCACCGTCTGACGGACGCAAACAAGCAGAGCCGCGTGGCCGTCTGCCAGTCCCTCCTCCTCCGTCCGCATCGCAAGGAGTTTCTCGAGGACCTGGTCACTGGGGATGGAAGCTGGGTCCTCTACGACAACGTCGCCTGCCGTGCCGTCTGGATCCCGCGCGGAGAAGAGCCGCCGACGACGCCGAAAGCCGACCTGCACCCGCTGAAGATCATGCTCTGCTGCTGGTGGGACACCAAGGGCATGCTGTACTTCGAGCTGCTCCCGCAAGGCAGGACGGTCACCGCCTCCATCTACACCGATCAGCTCGAGAAACTAGCCGCCGCCATCCGAGAAAAGCGTCTCCGACGGGCCTCGGTCCACCTGCTGCACGACAACGCGCGCCCCACATGGCGAAGGAGACCCAGCAGAAGTTGGCGACGCTCGGCTGGGAGACGGTCGCCCATCTGCCGTATTCCCCGGACCTCGCCCCCTCCGACTACCACTTGTTCCGCCCGCTGAAGCACCATTTGGCCGAAAGAGAAATCACCAACTACGGCAACCTCAAATCCGACATCGCGGACTTCTTCGAGTCGCAGCCCCCGGAGTTCTTTGCGAAGGGCATCCACGACCTGCCCAATCGATGGGTCACTGTTGTGGATAACTGTGGTGATTATATTGTTGATTAGACTTGTTTTTCAATAAAGTTGCAAAAAATTAAAAATGGTGAAATTTTCGGGCAAGAATTAGTGGACAACCTGGTATTTCTAAAAAGATTGATCATTGATCAAGGAACAAGTCCACGAAGTTTCATTTTGTCCGAACTTTTTTCCAGCGTCATATATCAAAATAAGTCCCCTAAAGTGTTTCTCCGAATTAAGTACGGTTTTTCTGTAACATATGTGGGGGAGGAGGGTAAGGGTATTCTTGATATTCTAGCCATTGTCGAAACCTCGGAATTTCCATAGTTTCTAACATTGATGTGAACCTTTCCCCGTTTATATCACGTTACCTCTGCGATATAAGAAAAGAGGTATAAAAAACAAGAGACATTGTTAAAACTCGAAACAAGTAAGGTGAACACATAGAAATGTCACTACTACCAGCCATAATGCAGTAATGATCCCACAGAATTCGAACCATCTTTCAATTGCTTCGTAATCCAACGCCTAACCGGCTGAGCCATGATGTGATGCCAGCTCACCCTAACTATCACATTGCAGTGATCGGTGGTTTGAATTCAACGAGCATTGTTCAGGGCATCAATGAACAAGTCATAACTCGAGAACCTAGCTAGATTTCATCTTCAAACTTTTAGGAGAACCTTTTCAGATGATTTCAAGGCCACTGTATAGCTCACATTTGTGCTACGTCCTCCCAATCCGACGTTCTGGTTTCTTTCCTTTTTGGATCGTTTTTGATCTACCCATGAGGACTGAGTGAAATTTTAAAATCTCAAATTGTTTCTTTTTAGCTCCTCTACAACCCTCAAAAGACCGTTTTTCAAAACTCCATTTTATGTTCGAAGTGGTCCCTTGTTAGAAATCCAAACTTTGACAATAGACACCGAAAAAAAACAAGAGTGAAAAAGAAAGGAGGCATGTATAGCTGTATAGCATGTATGCATGTATACTAAAATTTGATATACGTATTTGATAGAGTACAAAGTTTAACTCTTAGATTTACACGTAATTTAGGGCTTCATTAAGAGCACCCTGTCCAGGGTACACGTTTTTCAGTTTTTTTCCCTCTGGAAAAAGTAGTCATTAGTCAACCTTCTGGGAACGGAGTTATGGTCCATCACAATTTGAGCTAGAGAAGCATGGTGGACGAGTTTTCCGAGGCTTGTAGCTTCCGTCTTTCGCCGCCGATGTATGCGAGCTGACCTGAATAAAGAGAAAAGTCGAGAATGAAGCGAAAAACGGGGCCAATCATCGGAAACCATCGCTTGTCTCACGATTTCAAGCTTTCATTCGTTCACGTCGGTGGGCGGGCAATGCGCTTTTGGGGTTTGCCTTGCGCTCAAAGTGGCAACTTCGGGCTCTTTTGGGGCTCTTCCTAGCTCGTTTTCATGCGTTCTTTCGACGTAACGTTACAGAGTGTATGTACAGAGTGAGTGCACTGCCCATTTCTAGGGGAATTTCAAACACTTTTTTTCATCGTGAACACTGCCTTTAAAGGCAGGGTTCGCGATAAAAACTGTTGTTGGGCTATCCTCTTGAGAATGTAGATCTGGCCTTCACAAGAGCAAAAATAAGTGAAAAGTTGCAGAAAAAACGCTCAGGAATAGGTTATAGCTTGGTGTCTGCCCGTCCCCAATTATTGGTATTCCTATAAATGCCTCTGCTGTCAACTTTTATTCTGCTTCTGAAGTAATTGTTGAGCACTTCTGCAGACTGCTAACTACGTTCATAGCAAAATAAAAGACGGATAAACAAGCATTAGGGAAAATCTCGTTTACTGGGAAGCCGGCCGACACCAGTAACTAGCCGCAATCCTTATTTTTCAGCGTTTTCCCCGCGAATTTCCGGGTTTTTCACTTATTTTTACTTTTGTGATGACCAAATCTACATTCTCATTAAGAGAGCTCGAAAACTGATTTTATCGCAAACCCCTCCTTTAAAGGCAGTATATACTCTCGTAAACGTGGTTGAGATAGCTACGGCAATAGAATGGTATGCACAGAAATGTCTCAGTTTGAATGCTTACTTCGCAAGCGTTAGGTCAACGTTATACTCTGTCGTTGTGATAAGCGACAGTCATGAAATTTAGCGCAAATCGTGGCGGAACTAGCATGGGAACAGAGGCACTGGCCGTCGTAGAAACAGTTGTCGCGTGTAGGTCGCAGCAACGTGTCGCGGAGAGCTGATATACTGCAAATCTGCAAATGCCTGTCCTTGCCACTGTCGCTGTCGCTGGGCAGCGCGATGCGACCGCGCCAGATTTGCAGGGCGGGAGCTCCAGGACAGTCGGTCGCTGTCGTGTGCAGAGCGGCTGCAACGCTACTCTTTGTATTGACATGGTGGGTATAGTGAATATGGATTCTCTAACTAACTTTTCCTTGTAACTCTTCTTTATTCGTTAGCCGTTTGACGTAACACCGGAGAAGCCCGTTAGTTGTTGAAGTCGTTAATCGTTAGTCGCAATTACGCACATCCCTGATGGGATCCCCATGGGATCAGGCATTTAACTCATAACGGTTTGATAACAAGGATGGATATGTATGTACCTGGGGAATGATGATTAGATGATGACGACGCTTTTAGATCCAAGGTTCGAGGACATACTTTGATGCAAGCAGCGAGTATACCGTTTTCCGTTTTCCGATTTCCGCAGATGTTGGGCCTCGGGATTCCGCTTTCCGAAATTTCGAAACTTATTTCGATTTCCGATTTTCGATTTCCGAAATTTTAATTTTGTTCTGATTTCCGTTTTCCGATTTCCAAAATTCAAAATTTTTATTCCGCTCATCCCTGGTCCCTATCCCATAATCAACCTAACAATATCTTCATTTACCATTTACAAAAACAACTAGCGAAGCTATAATATATCAGTTAGAAAAAGGTCCTCGGGAGAACTTTTCTGTTTAGCTCGCAATCTTCGACCGACCGGTGCTTTCCTCAGAAAGAGCATTTGAAACTTCCAAACTGTATCCACACCAAAGTACGGGAAGGGCTCATGAAACACCAATGATGTTCTCAGCAGAATACGAATAGGAGCTCCAAGATATGTAAATAGAGCTTACAGCACACCTTTATGTTAATTTCGAGGTTGGTGGTCTTGCTCAACAACGAGGTTTGATTAGAGTACTACCACTCGAGATTGGCAAAAATGCGAGCATCTACGAAACCGTTGAAGAAGAAGCTGATTCGCCCGACAATAATTTTACAACACATTGTAAGGGCGATCTCGAACCGAATTATTGCTGAGAAAAGGGAAAACCTTCTCTGGAGATTAGTCCCTTTTCTTTGTCTGTAAAATTATTTGTTGTACAATTTGTTTAAGAGAAAGGAGAACTTTTCGAATTCTGATCGAAGCACTACATATGTCACTATAAAAAGCTGGTAACGCTGGTAACCCCTGCTGAGTCAAACCACGAACCACGAAATTCGCACACACACACGTCACGTAATCCGTATTGGCGGATATTGATTCTCTTCCCGAAATTATTGTGCGGATTTTTGTTTGTAATATCCTTGCTGCCCGATTTGCGACTGCCATACAATTGTTTCGCAGTCACGCAAGCTGGCTCTTTCTGATAATCTAATGTTTATATACCTTTATATAACAAGCTAAGCCTATCCTTTTCCTCAGTCCTAGCCCTGCATCGTGGCACTGTCCGTCTTTAATGAGCGTCACGATTTTACCTTGCCGTTCGGTGCACATATGTCAGCCTCTCTTCAGAGGGAAGGGATTCCATAATATTTGAGGTTTCGAGAGCGCTCCTTCGTTTCAAGAAACGTGACCGAGAAAACCCGCGTAACTTTCGGCCGATTGGTCCGCTCAGCCTGCCTTAAAGGCAGTGTTCACTATAAAAAACCCTTTCCTGTGTTTTTGCTTATCTTGAAAACGGTCCCATTTTGATTCCAATGATGTCTCTGGAATCGTACAAGACCTTCTGGGAACAGAGTTAAGGTCCCTCGAAAATTGAGCTAGGGTAGCATGGTGGACGAGTTGTCCGAGGCTTGTTACTTCCGTCTTTTGCAGCCAATGTATGCGAGCTGACCTGAGTAAAGATAGAAGTTGAGAGTGAAGGGAAGAACGGGGCTTTTGATCGGAAACCATCGCTCATCTCACGATCTCGAGTGTTCCATTGTTCACGTCGAGGGGCGGAAAGGGGCCGGACTTGCTCAAAGCGGCGGGGTTTGCCCACTTTTCTAAGCCGTTTTGCAGCTCCTGGGTAGTTTTTCGTCCCGTTTCTTCGACGCTGTTCTGCTTCTGAGAGCCACGGGAAGCGTCTGTCATGAAAAGTTCGTGGATGAAGTTTATCGCGAACAGTGCCTTTAAAGGCAGTGTTCACGATGGAAAAAGTACTTGAAAACACTGCAAAAGTCTGTTTTGTTCGAAAACAGCTGAAGAACTGAGAAGGTTCCGCGACAAAAAAACGCTCTAAAAATAGAGTTATCAAGGTAAAAATATGCCAATTCGTGCACAGATGCACAGCGCCACACATAGAAAGTGGAATTTGCTGCTGTGCCTGGTCAAAATTATGCGACTTTCGCAGCAACTAAAAAAGTAGTCTAAGAGTATACAGAAACAATTTTTTTTGCAAAAAAACAAACATTAGTATTAGTCCCAATTAAATGTGGACAATGGAACTCGAGAAAGGACAAGTCGTCGACCAGAAGTCAATTATTGATAATCAGTTTCGAGCCAGTTGATGCCCCCCTCAGATAGAGACATCACACTTCCCGCGGCATCACTGGCCGACGTCCCGTAACCCCTCCCGCGGAAGGCCAATAGATCGGTCGCGGGCAGTCGGCGGCGCTGTTTCATTGACTGTCCGTATACGGTGAACACGCACTCTGCGGCCCTTTTGCCACCGCCTTACGGCTAATCTGAGGACGGACAGAGGACAGTCCTAAAACAGTTTGCGGCCCATTTGAAAATCACCCTTTAAGTAAAGGACTCTCAAAACAAAATTTGAAAAATCCGCTCCTGAGGATTTCATCTTGAACTCCTCTTGACAAGTATGCAGTGAGCTTCTACGGGGAAGCTTCCCACACTGACTGCTTTTTGAAGCCTTCCCGTTCGCAGATGCCATTAAAGGCAGTGTCCACGATACAAATCGTTTTCGAGTTTCCACCAGGAAACGAAGGTTAAGAGTCTGACTGCTTCATCAGTGAAGAAAGAATCATGCAAAACGCTGCGAAACATCCAAAATCAGCTCTTCTTCTTGAAAGCCTCATTTCAACGGTGGATGAGTTGCGCGGGCATGGGCCTGAAGTAGAGAGCGTGCAAATGCGCCCCAATGCTAAAACTCAGCCGCGCTCGCGCTCCAATGCTAATGTAGAAGCGGACCAAACTGTTCCTCGGAAAACTCGACCGCGAGCGGAAGGGCTAGCGCGAGCGGACTTCGGAGGCGTATGGAGCTCTTTCGGGCTCATTTTCGTTCGTTCTTTCGACCCCAGGGCTCCAATGAGACCCTGAGCTTTCGATTTCCGGCCAAAAACCGAGGACGAAGTTTATCGTGGAGACTGCCTTTAACGGACAGTGCTTCACCTGCCCAAGGCCAGCGTCGCACACAACGCGGGTTTTGGAAAGAGTCTCAACACAGCGTTCTCCGTTCAGCAATTGTTCATTGGCTCCGTTCTAGTATGTGGTGCAATGATGATTCCAATGTGGGAATCGATGAGTGAGTGTTCGATGACCCCCAGGAATAGCCGACTTCCCGCCGACACTCCGCGGAAATACGGGAAAGCTTCTCTCTCCGCGGGAAATGGGGCGCTGTGCCACGCCCACGAAATTCGGGCCGCGCGAAGTCGACTAGCCCGACGTGGCCGGCGGGAAGTGGGCTGTTTTTATCTGAGCCCGATACTACAAAACATCACCAGAGTCGTGCACCACCAGAAAATCGACCGATTTTAGATTGCTGTTCTAAATTCAAATATTGCAAGCAACATGCCGCAAGATTCGGTGAAGATCCATCACCAGAGAAAGTCCGCCTTTGTTCCCAACTTTCGTAGCTGCATGAGCACAATACGAACCTGGTTATATAACACTTTTGAGATTTCCAACTGTTTCTTGTTCTGAACCTACCCGACCACGGAAATCCGTTCGACAGCAAGGTAATGAATGTCCACCCCTCAGCTCCATTCAGTTGTCCCCCAAATTATCCTCTACTTCGACGGCAATCAACATCAACAGCAGTAAATTTCACTCCGATATACGTAAGCTGTCTTTAGTCACAATCATGGTGAGGAAATTAGACGTAAGCATTAATTTTGCGTTGTATTGTATAAATTCGGCCTACGGCCACTGATCCCCACCCCCACCCTCGTCCACTCCAGCCTAAGCACTAATGCAACCGCAGTTTACAGTGATTGTACGCTCCCGGCGATTCGACGTTTTGTGATTCCATCAGATTACCGAATGCTAATTCTGTTATCAGTTCACCTGCTATACTTCTTTTTTCCCCTTTTTCTTCGAATCACTAATTAGCTTTGATTTTTCCAAAACATTCTGCGAGTTCATTGAGGTTGGTATACCTAACTCCAGGGCCAAGCCGAATTTCTGTTAATGTAGTTTGAGCTAGAGGTCACAACCTACACGCACTACCTGCAGAACACATGTCGTATACAGAACTGTGCAGTTCCAGACTACTACATGAGGACTTTGCGCACTTCCATTCTCCACGAGAAGGATGACCGAGAACATCTCCGCAACTATCGACCGGTACACTTGCTCAGCGTGCTCTACAAAAAATTTACGAAGACGATTTTTTACGCATATTGCAAATTTAAATGAGGCTCTATCACTACTAAAACGGGTCTGACTTCGTCAGAAATTCATATGGATGGATCACATCCAAACCGTCTCTATACCAACCGAAGTCGGCAGCGATTACAAACAGGCCCTACTTCTGGCATTGAGGACTACATATATCCGAAGCTGTGCTGTGATGATACAGCTTTTCCAATGTTCCCTTGCAATCCCAATCGAAAAGGGGTACGATAGTGCTCTTTCATATCGCCCAACTGTTCATCCTCGCTTTGCGGTGATTGTTGAAGTTGCTCGACTGGGAGGAAGAAGGCATATATGTAGCCTAGGTCGCTCATTTTGAGCCGTCGAAGCAAAGCTTATCGGGCTTATCATGCCAAAATCCCCTTATCACTGTTATGTTTTGCCATCACCCACCACTCCGCTGCTTACTCTGAACGGACTCATCCTACCAACCTAAGCTATACATGTGGATGGAAAATTCCTGATGACAGCTCGAACTCGGCAAGCATCGTTAACTATAGTGTGATGACCGCGAAACTCATCACTGCGGACCACTCAGGAGCCTGTGCGGTGTCGTGTGCGCTCGCGAGAATTGTGACGATCGATCGGTTCACGTGACTGGCGCGCGAGCTGCTGTGTGGCCCGCAGCATTGGTGTGCGGAAATTTTTTCAGGAAACAGAAAATTCAGTTTGGCAGAAAATAGAAAGCACTTTCTAAGTCTTCAAAAATGGTCGGAAATAAGACAACAGAAATTCTGTAAAAAAATCATTAAAGGGTGTCCAGAGTACACAATATGAGACTTTTCTCAACATTTAACTTTTTTATTCATTCTGAAGTGATGAATGCTTCCTTTGCCTGATTTCCAAAACTCAGCCGTTGGTCAGAGAAAGAGTGTAGACGCTCAATGAGTGCAGGTTACAAGTCCGAAGAAATGACAAATGTTCCTCTAACCTTCCTTTCCGCAGATACCGCTACCCGATCAGCAGCTAAATATGTCTGCAAGGAGTACGTCTGCTTTCCGTTTTCGATTTTTTCTGAAACATGGACCAGGCGGCTGGCCGTGCAGGTTAGGCGGCCTCACTGGAGAATGGGGTTTCGATTCGCGCGGGGTGATCTACTGTCGCAGCCCTGTCCATTCATCAGACTAAAGTTATTGCGCGAACTCTAGATACAGTCAGAATAAGTTTGCCCTTCCCTAGTGTACATGTTTTGACAACTCTATTTAGTGCCTGAAAGTCGGAACGGGGGCTCTCCTCACACAGAGTTAGGAGCTGTCCCGTTTTCGTACTTCGGCACGTCACGTTACTCAAGTCAAGCGAAGTGAAATAAGAGCCGTAAAATGTGAAACAACTCCTCCATCGGTGAGTAGAGAGCCTCTGTCCCCCCTCAAAAGTCATGCGCCTACCGCGCGGCTTTGCCGTTCTAGTAGAAATGACCAGGCGAAATGAGCTCGCTCTTTCGCGGAGGGGCCGCCCGTACTTCTATTACAGCTTTATCATCTACATCGTAGTTCCACCACCATTTTCATTGTGCTTCATGGTACTTGAATTCTAAACCATCCTGCGCTGCAGTGAGTTGAAACACGCATTTAGACTTGGCCCTGTGTGCATAGCCAAGTTGGAACCTAAATGAACCCGGCTCCAACGATGCGATAGCCCTGTAGTAAGTCTGTGCCCACGTGTAGAAAGCATTCATACTTAGACGCAGCTCCAGTGCCGGTATGAATAGTGGGCGTTAATCACCGTAAATACTTCTTGGGGGTTGTATACAAGCCTGTTGTTACCTGCTTGTTCCTACCCCTGCTTCTACAGGACCCAACAGACGTTGGAGTATACACAGGGAACGTTCGAGCTAAATAGCGTGTGCAGCTATATAGGCAAAGTATTTCCATACATTGCATAAAGATGCTGCCGTCCGGCATACGAAGGCCACGTTCCCTAACACCTTCGGTTCTGTATCTTAGGAGTTCATGGAGGCTTTGCCACGAGGGTGAGTCATGGAATTTTCGGCCACCTTAATTGTAGAGCATATCACCTGCGCGTTAAAGGCACAGCCCAAGGTCTTGAACGAAATCTGAGATTTCGACATAATTGTGAAGTAGACCCACCTTATATAACGCCTGCCAAGTGCGAGCTCTCAATTCCCCCGAATAAGTGAGATATAGGAGGAAGCCACCCTGGGGCGCCCACATTGGGAAACCACTTTGGCGCGCCCCTTTTGCGATGGTTCGAGCTCAGCAGAGGCAAGATGAGCGATGCTTTCTTCTCAATAGCCCCGTTCTTCCGTTCACTCTCAGCCTTTCTTTCTATTTAGGTAAGCTCGCATACATCGGTTGCAAATGACCAAAGTCACAAGCCTCGGACAACTCGCCCACCGTGCATTCGCTGCTCAGTTTTGGTAGAGCCATAACTCCGTTTTTAGGGGTCCTGTAAGATGCCGGAGACATCATTGGAATCAGCGTGGGACCGTCTTCAAGATAGGAAGAAAAACATGAAAACGATTCCGATGATGGGCTGTGCCTTTGCTGATGACAGGAGTGTGGCAGGCTGTGCAATAGCTGTAAGGAAGGATTTCAATGGTATGGTCAAGGAGTTTGGCTCAGCTTTGTGTCGGAGTGCATTTGTACGACTGGATGATCATTAGGATTAAATCTGTAGATTGTGAGTGCTCATACGCCTACCAAAACCTCCGAAGACAATTCGTCGACTATGACGCAAATGCGAAACTGAGATTTTATCGGGAATTCGAAATGTTCGGTAAATGGTTCTACCCAGTGGAGCAAACAAAGGACAATGGCTATCGCCTTCTCGGCCTGTGTTACGAAAAAAAACGGGAGATCAACTATATTCTGACTAGAATAAATCCAGTGTCGGATATCCAAAGATCTAGAGCTCTGTGAAATGTCACAATTGAATCAGATCATCTTCCTGTTCTGTTGAACTGCACTGCGAGGATTCATAAGGGGAAGCGAGGAGTCCAACCTCTCCAGAGTATTGACATGACATATCTCAGAGATGAAGAATGCAGAAGTCAATTCCGACAACGCGTTTTTATTAACATCCGTGTACGGGCAAAGAAGAAATTTCGCGACGCGGATTCTTTGTCAAGTACATCCAGGACGATTCGAAAGGAGCACTCCCGGTTGTACAGCCTAGCAAGAAGTATTGTTGTGAACTGTAGTCACAACCTCAGGTGTATGTAAATAATATGATACAAAGTCATAGTAGAAATAGTGTTGCTCGATATACAGTAAGATAAGTATCGCATCAAGGATTTTCTCATTCTTTGATACGTCGGTATATCGAGTAGGCTATTGAGTGCCGTATCGAGCCGATTGCTCAAGACGCGGTACGCGCTTTCAGGTAGGTACGGCACGTCTTTGAACATCGCTGCGATAGCAGCGATGTATGATGTTTGTAGCGGGACCGCCTTCCGATTTGCATAAAAGGCGGATTTGTTTTGTATTATTGTTGGTTCGTCTGTTCACTGATCAGACTCGTTGTAATAAAGAACTATTATTACACGTGTCTGTAACCATTGGTAATCCACCAAAAGTATGTCCACATCTCAGCGGAAACAACATCTATCACAACAAAGTATCTGCTTTCCGGACTCCACGAAAATTCTGAACGAGAAGAGTCCGAGAGGAAAGTTGCGTCGGCACCCTAGAGGCGACTGCGAACGGAAATGGACGTGTAGAGCTAAGGAGTTTGAGAAATCTTGGGAGGAGAAGTTACGACAGTATAGCGGCAAGATGAAGAGATGTTCTCTTGCCCTCAACACTACCAATGGGGTTGCAGTTGGTGATGCTAAGCTGCCATTATGGAAGGATTACCTCAGTTCACTACTGAATCGCCCAGCGCCAACAGTACCTGAGCTCCCGCATGTTCAGAGAGCACATTACGATATCAGTGAGGAACCGCCGACTGAGACTGATGCTTTGAATTGTGTCCGGAAAATAAAGAATGGAAAGGCGGGTGGAGATGACAGCATCTCTGCTGAAATGCTGAAAGCTCTTCCTTCGTCTGGAATTCGTGATATGACCAACACCATCCATGCCATATGGATGAGCGAAAGTATACTCGATTCGTGGTGACATGCGATCATCGAACATCTTCACAAAAAGTTATTCATTACGGATTCTAAAAACAACAGAGGAATCTCTCTACTTCGTTTCATGTACAAGGCTCTGCTACGTATAATTCTTGAGCGACTTATCAGAAGTTGTTAATAAACTACCAGACAGGAGCGAGCCGATATTTGACCTGGAAAATCAATCATCGACCAACTGTTCGTCGTGAGGAAAAGGATTGAATCGTGGCAGCTGTTTTTGGAGCCACTGCTGCTCGCTTTTCTGGGCTTCGAATCTGCATTCGACTCTCCTCATCGTGATTGGTTGCTCAACACTCTGCGTGCCGATGGAGTCCGGGAAAAGTATGTTCGACTAATCGAGGACATGATCAAAGGAACAACAGCAGCAGTTCGTACACCTGTCGGATTTAAGTCAGCTTTCGAGGTAAAAACAGGAGTAAGGCAAGGAGCTGTGGCAGGACCTTTTCTATTCAACTTCGTCGTTGATGACATCGTGCGTAGAGTTGCGGAGCAGTTTCCTCCGGACGTGATACTAACACCATCAGGACGCTCCCTTGTCGACCTGGAGTACGCCGACGACATTATGTTATTCGCTGATGACAACAAAAAAACTGCAAGGATTGTGAACCTCGTTCCAATGTATTTAGCAGCCCATAGACTTCGTTTTCGTTGCGACAAATGCAAGTAGATATGGGTCTCTCAGAGGCCTTCAACGGGAGTTTGTGTGGACTGACCACGTATTGAGCAGTGGATCATTTCTGTTATTTGGGTTTTTCTAAGAACTATGGTTGTTATGCAGCGTATATTCAACAACAATGTGCGGAAGCTACGTCTGTATTCAAATCTCTAACCAAGTGTTTGTAGTCTACCCCCATCGCGAAGGAAGTTAAGTTGCGCGTCTACTTGTCCGCTATTCGCCCTATTATGATGTACGGATCGAAAACGTGGGCAGCACCGAAGACGCAGATGGAAAGGTTGAATTGCACGGAGAGGAAGCTTTTTAGGCGTTTGCTTGGATATTTCTGCCCGCGTGTATGCCATAACGAAGACCTTTACAAGGAAATCGACGCAGTACATCAACGCTTGACACGAGGGAGGTGTCAGTACCTCCCAACTCCTTCTTAGGCAGCAATGGAAAGTCGACTTCGACTGTTTTTTCGTATACTGAGAAGAGTGCTAGATAGTCTCATACAACACGCTCTAACAATAAGAGTGCTATAAGTCTTCTAGAAACGGCCACCCGGACGTAGGAAGAAATTCTGGAAGAATGTGATTAAAGGCACCGTCCAACCTCAGGATCGTTTTTCTGTTTTTCCGCCTATCTTGAGAACGGTTCCACGCTGATTTCAATGATGTCTCTGCAATCGAACAGGACCCCTTAGGAACGGAGTTATAGCTCCTCAAAAATGGAGCTGCGGAAGAATGGTGGACGAGTTGTCCGAGGCTTGTAACCTCCGTCATTTGCAACCGATATATGGGAGCCGACCTGAACAAAGAGAGAGGTTTAGAATGAAGGGAAGAATGAACTCATTATGATTGGAAGCCATCGCTCATCTCGCCACTGTTGAGCTCGAAAGATCGTGAAAGGGGCGTGCCAAAGTGGCTTTCTGGTATGGGCGCCCCAGGTTGGCTTCCTCCTATATCTCGCGTATTCGGAGGAATCAAGAGCTAGCACTTAGCAGGTGCTATATGGGGTGGCTCTACTTCACAATTATGAGGAAATCTCAGAATTCGTCCCTGAGCTTGGTCTGTGCCTTCAAAGGCAGTGTTCACAATGATTTTCGTTGCCGAGTTTTCCACTCAAAACAATACGTTGGCCACTAAGTGTTACCAAATTTCAGAGAAACGGCTTGAAACGCACTAAAACGTCTTATTTTAGTGACATTATTTTCTGGCCTGGACTAGTTGTCCGATTGGATGAACATGATCACGGTGGTTGTCACCGGTTAGAAATGGGGTAATCAAAAATGAATATTTTAGGCAAAACAGTATTAGCTAGGGTCAGAAGGAAAGAACAGAGCAACATAGAGTAGAGAATTGCAAAAGGCGGGTCCACAAAAGATTTCGTTGTCACAACGAACAGTTCCAGTGAGAGTAAAAAGGTGGTGTGAAAGTAAAGGATTTGGTGCCCTTCTGAGGCGTTTTTCTCGATTTCTTCGTCATTTCAGTTCCACCCGGAGGCCAAACAATCGATTTAGCGATTAATCTCAGAATCGAAGATTATCGTGAACACTGCCTTTAAAGGCAGTGTTCACGATGAAACTCGTTTTTCTGTTTTTCCACCTATCTTGAAAACGGCCCCATGCTGATTCCAATGGTGTCTCTGAAATCATACAAGACCTTCTGTGAACGCAGGTATGGTCCCTCAAAGATTGAGCTATGGAAACATGGTGGACGAGTTGTCCGAGGCTTGTAACTTCCGTCTTTTGCAGCCGATCTATGCGAGCTGACCTGAGTAAGGAAAGAACTTGAGAATGAAGGGAAGAACGGGGCTAATGATTGAAAATCATCGCTCATCTCACGATTTCGAGCATTCATTTGTTCACGTCGGTGGGCGTGTGATGCGCTTTTGGGGTTTTCAATGCGCTCGAAGTTGCAACTTCGGGCTCTTTTGGGGCTCTTCCTGGCTCGTTTTCATGCGTTCTTTCGACGTTAACGTTATAGAGTGTCCCTCCACTACCCAATCCTAGTGGAATTTCGAAAACTTTTCTCATCGTGAACACTGCCTTTAAAGAAGATTCGAAGTTACTCGGCATCGAGAGACAGTTCATACCCTATGTTTTACTTCGTATTAGGCGGGATAGTAACAAATGGATCGAATGTGTTTAAATTGTGGCTGAAGACCGCGAAGGTGGACACGGCTGACTCTAAGACGGCGCACCTCGGTGAAGATGCGGGCGGACCCCGTCAGGAGGAACCCAGTTTATAAAAAAGGGACTGTTCGCGATAAACTTCATCCTCGAATTTTCCATGACAAACGCTTCTCGTGGCTCTTAAAAGCAAAACAGCGTAAAAAAAGGGACGAAAAGCTACCCAGGAGCCGCAAAACGGCTTAGAAAAGTGGGCAAATCCCGCCCCTTTCCGCCCCTCGACGTGAACAAAGGAACACTCGAAATCGTGAGTTGAGCGAATGTTTCCGATCAAAAGCCCCGTTCTTCCCTTCATTCTCAACTTCTATCTTTACTCAGGTCAGCTTGCATACATTGGCTGCAAAAGACGGAAGTTACAAGCCTCGGACAACTCGTCCACCATTTTCCCTAGCTCAATTTTTGAGGGACCTTAACTCCATTCTCAGAAGGTCTTGTACGATTCCAGAAGCATCATTGGAATCAGAATGGGACTGGTTTCAAGATAGGCAACAAAAACAGAAAAGCGATTTTTATCGCGGACAGTGCCTTTAAGTCAGGTCAAATAGTTGTTGTTAGTATACAATAACATTGTAGTTTTCGCGTTATTTGACTGTATCACATACCTTCTGAGGGTTTTTCAACGGCTAACCTCTGGGTAAAGATAACCATCATAGGACAAAAATGAAAACTCGGCTTCCTGAATCCTTATTGCAATGCGCAGCGCAACCGTCGTCGTAATCGTAGAGGCTTCTATACTTTTCCAGCCTTTCTCAGACAAACCATCGCTCGGAGCGGGACCGGCTCCTCCCAATTATGACGTCATCGCCCGCACAGCGGCCGAGGGGCGAACTGGCACCGCGGTCCCTGTTCGGTAGGAATATCAGCCGCTCTCCGGTCGCTCTCAGGGCGACAGCGGTGTCATCGCCATAGATGGAGAGAAGTGGGATTGGTTGTTCTTTGAAAAAATAACGTGCGAGCCACGATATCACTCAAAGAACAATCAATCCTGCGGGTATAAAATGCGGCTCGTCTCGTGTAGACGGGTAGTTGGTCTTTCAAGGCCACTCTTGAGAGGTGACCTCGGGTACACTCTCAGGAGAACGAAATTTGCCGGCCGAGGGCATCCCCTAGGCCCGCGGTGGGAAAGGCTTCCTTATTGCGGACCATGCTGGGATGGTATCCTTGTTGCGGCCTGTGGCAGGGTTAACCTCCTGGCCCACAGGCTGTAACAAGTACCTTATCCTCCTAAGAGGCTTAATCCTCTCCAAAAGAGGCGGAAATGAAGAAAAAATAGCAATTAGAAAAATTTCGAAAATCGCCCGGACAGGGACCGCAGTGCCAGTTGAGACCGAAGATCGCTCCGAGCGGGACTGCTGTCGCCCGGAGAGCGGCTGCTGTGGCCCGAGTAGATAGCTAATTCTCGCTGGGAGCGGAGAGACAGAGCCGCTCGAGTAGCTCTCCGGTCCCGCTCCGAGCGATGGTTTGTCTGAGATTAAGTGGCTATCGGTGCAAGCCGATTTTCCTGTCAATTTGTTCACCTTACCACATGGATCTGGTTCCTATTCAAATCCGGGGCGGCATGCATGAACGCTGCGAAGGTCAGGGAGCCGCTCCGCGTCCTAAGCGCGCAGCGTCGAGCCATGGGACGGCCCTGATGCGCATGGCGTATATTAGCGTATCGCAGACGTAAGTGCGCTTTCCGCTGCTAACTCTACGCGCGCATTTATTTGTCATCCGAGTCGCGTTTCCTTCTAGTTATTGAAATGCACGGGATGACAAAAAAGTGCCAGAAAGCGACTGGGGTGGTTAAAAGATGCAGCTTGAAGTAGAGCTCGCTGCAGAAGGTGCATTTACGTCCGCGACACACCAACATACGCCATGCACTTCGGGGCCGTCCCGTGGCTCGACGTCGCGAGCATAGGAAGCGAAGAGGCTCCATGACCTTAATCGCAGCGTTCATGCATGCCGCCCCCGGCCATGTACAGCGAATAGCAGAGTCTCCTGCCACCACGCTACAAGCGCCCGTATGGATAGCCACTTTAGCGAGATAAAAGTGTTTAACGTGGAGGAATTGAAGAGAACCGGTGTTGAATTCTCTTTAAAGGCAGTGGTCGCGATAAAATATGCTTGTCTTCTTCTACTTTCTTAACCCTTTTCTTGGTTTAGAGTAGCAGGACCAATAAGAAAAAATCGCGAAAAAACAGCTGTTTCGGGCCAAATTTGAAGCCTGAACTTTCTTGTCTTTTGATGGTGGACGAGCCCACTGCACATCATCGGCAGCGATGATCTCTGGGGCGGTAGTAATTTAGCTTAATACGCAACTTAAATCTTAAATTTGAGTTGCATCTTATCTTTAATCTTACACAAAGTCAAAAATGCTGGTTGTGACCCGGGAATGCCCTCATAGAAGCGCCATCCCTTAAAGGCATCGTCCACGATGAAAACCGAATTTGGGTTTATGTGTTCATTCGGACTAGAGGGCCATGACAATGTCACTCAGAAAGTTTGGAGTTACAAAACCGTCTCTGAGTGAAGATTCGCTTACCTCAAATTGGCTTCCTGGGTTTGGGGGGCCGGCCTTGGGGTCGATCCGTTGTTACAAGGAACAAAGCTCCTGGGTTGCTGACGGCGGGCGTGCCTTGACGCGTCATAGGGCGCAATACACACGCCAGTCAATTTCGAATTCGGCATCGATCGAAAGCAGCCGGCAGCACTGGACGCATCAGGTGGGTAGCCCATTTTAATTCAGCTGAAGTCGTAGTTGAGCGGCATCCTCGGTGAATTGCTTCCAACGCTGCGCCAAGGAACAAAGCGTAAAACTGTTCCTTGCATTCTCTGCGCAACTATCCCAAGTTGATGCCGGCGCGAAATTCAAATTTGCTATGAACTTTCTAAGAATGGTTTTTCTCAAAAAGTTGACGTTTTTGAGGGGGCGTTTTGCTACCGTTAGTCACTATAGGGATAGTACAACACGAAAACATCAAAAACCCAAATATGGTTTTCATCGTGTACGATGCCTTTAATGAGCAACTCTGTTGCAAATCAGCGACACTTCATCTTCAAACTTATGGATGACTTTGATTGGGAACATCAGCGACATGTGGCTGTCGCTGATTGCAGTGTGGCCAGAGCACAAGAGATAGTGCGGCGGCGGGGGAGACACATAGATTTCAATTGGAGCTGAGCAAAATGTCCTCCTAGTACATTTAAAACTCCCTGTTAAATTTTGAGACGGAGGTAAACCAAGACAGTTAGAGGTGAAATAAGACCTTTTCCTTATAAGTTGAGCCTAATTTATCAGTTTTCGATTACAATACCGGAGCTATAGTTTGTAAAAACGAAGGAAATTGAATAAATTGCTGAAAAAGGGTTCGATTTCTCGAAAAAGGGAATTTTGTTGCACATTCTCTTCAACTTTTTAAAACCTAGGCGTATTCAAGGTTCAAGTTGTCATTTATGGATATGGCTTGCGACCACCTTTCCCCCGGAATCGCTTTGCTTTTGAGATGAACTCCGTTTGCAATCAATTCACTGAAACGTCGTGCGCGCCGGACCTGCGGCAAGAAACATCGCGCGCGTCATACCTGCGATGAAGCGTTTCATATCAATTGCACAAGTAATCGAGAAGCATTTTCCATACTTTTTTTCCTGAAATGAATGGCTACCGAGCGAACTTCAGTAGACGAGAGATTCTGGGCTACTTCTAAATCTTTCAGCTAATGTGCTAGGAAACCACTGTGACAAGAAGACATTTCAAGTGCTAATAGGTATCTTCACATCGCCCTATATGTACTTAATTTATCGAAGGAGCATATGTATTGCTTCCGTAATGCATTATCATCTGAAATTCAAAGTTTGAAGTCGATGGGCCGCCGTCGTCGTTTTAGCAGATATATTGCAGGGAAAGAAATCTGCTTCAGTAATAAAAAATGCTCTAGCAAAGTTGGCCTAAAATTTGCGTAACATATTGTACAATAATATGCTTTAAAAATTTGGGGAAAAAAAACTCAAATCAAGAAACTCACTAGAATCAGACTGCTTTTCGCCCTAAGCTGGACTGCCCTTTTTTTCAAAAGGTGGCTACTGTAATTTGGCTTTCTAAAATTGAACTGGACGCAACATTTCAATGATAAGCAAGCACATAAGCCTGATTTTCGAGTTTAATCGTCAATTCAAAAAAAATTTAGCGGACTCATTCGGAGCTATCATTCACTTATGACATTCTGAAAGAACAAATCTGGAAAAGCAGTTTATCCAAAAATTCTTACAGGCTGTTCAATTCGTTGATTCAAAATCTTCGAGTGCTCTTGTTAAAGGCAGTGTTCACGATAAATCTCGTTCTCGAGGTCTCGGTGTGAAACACTAAGTTGGCAGGTGCTGTAGAGGATAGGGTCGAAGAAAGCAACGAAAACTGGCCAGAAATAAATACAAGCGGTTTCGAAAGCTCCCCCGGTGCGCCTACCTATCCCGGTCCGCCCCCCAATCGGACGAGCTTATGGCGCCGCACACGTTTCGATGGCAAATTGCCAAGCAACTCTGCCGCAGTTAGCATTATCGATTCGCGCAGATTTCGCGATTAGCGCGCGCTTGCCGAAATCAGCAGGGCCCATGATTCTCGTCCACGCCCTGAATTTAGAAACCGTTATTTTGACTTATTCTGGACGTTTTTCTTCCCTGTTTCTTCACTATTAGTTACCTCACGACCAAACAATCCCATTTTCGGGTCGAACTCGAGTGCGATATTCATCGTGAACACTGCCTTTAAGTGAGCGATTTTCCATGCCGCCAAATACAGGCAGTGGATCGAACCCCGACCGTGTGTTTTTCATGCTTTGCCTTCATTGGCGAATAACCTCATCCCCTTTGTCGGCGAGCGACTGCTGGGCGCAATGGCGCAGTGCAATGTCGCGCTGCTCTCGTAGCATCGAATGGATAGGCTTGGTTCGCAACCTGTCGTCTCTACTAGTTTTGCCAACAACTTGACATGTGCTCATTTACATTGCGATGGTTCTTCATTTGGACAGCCATTACCTCCACATTCATGGAAGATGCTCATTACTCTTAATTCTGACTTAAGCGCCTTTCACAGTCTGCCGGACGACGCCGTCCGGCATGTTACAAGATAGGACTGCGGCGTCGGTTCCACCCGCACTGCGATGTCGGCCGACCGACGTCGCACTGCGGTGAAATCATTGACACGACGTCGGAGCAAGTTATGATAGGTCGAAACGTGTTGGTTCCGCCTCATATTTTGTACTGGTGAGTTGGAACTGACGGTTGTTCACCGCAGCTTCCCTCGCACTGCGGCACTCTTATGACGTGTCGGACGGCAACGTCCGGCAGACTGTGAAAGGCGCTTTAAAGGCAGTGGTCGCGATCAAATATGCTTGTCGTCTTTTTCCCTCTAAACCCTTTTCTGGGTCTCGAGTAGTAGGACCTAAAAGAAAAAATCACGAAAAAACCACTGTTTTGGGCCAAATTTGAAGCCTGAACTTTCTTGTCTTTTGATGGTGGACGAGCCCACTCCACATCATCGGCATCGATGACCTCTTATATCAAGAACACCAGCTGGCTTGAAATTGAATTTCAATACATGAACCTTCGGATTTATGTAGACATCTAGTCAAAAACATTGACTGAAGTGATGCTTTCATTATTCAACTGTTTTTATTAGTTAAATTTGCATTTATTTCTCCCTCTGAATGTCGATGATTTTTGACTGCTCGGCATGGGATTGCGGTCTTTTTCGTCGGCGCTGTGCACGTGTGCACGAACTGACAACTTTGGACCTTAGAAACTCTAATTCTAGGCCGTTTTTCACCGCGCTACATTCATAGTTTTTCAGCTGTTTTGAATCTAAGCTAATTTTTGTAGTTTTTTCGTTAACGTTTTTCATCGTGGCCACTGCCTTTAAGGACAAATTACTACCGCCCCTGATATCAAGAACGTCAGCTGGCTTGAAATTGAATTTCAATCAATGAACATTATCCTTCGGACTCATCTAGTCAAAAACGTTGACTGAAGTGCTTGCTTTTATTGGTCAACTCTTTACATTACTTGTAAAATGCTGCTGTCCCTGAGCCTCATAATGGTTCACAAGGTTTATTAGTCGAGGCTGCAAAAGGATCAAAAGTTGGCAACCGAAGGTTTCAAAAAACTTGTGCAAAAAGAAAAAAAAACTCTCTTCTTCCAAACGTCTTGTTCCTGGTAAGCTTTCGGCGCCTAGCGCCTTCTTCAGACCTTAAATAACAAATATGATTGAAGCAGTGGTGCTGCATAACCGTTGAGGCCGAACTAGCCTGCGGTTCCGCTCTGTGTAGAGCCAAGAGTTGCGGTCGTGACGTCACCCTACTCGTAAACTGCTCTTAAATAGCCGTAAGTGTGCTGCACACTACATTACGTAAATTAGCATTTATCTTTTCCTCTGAATGTCGATGATTTTTGACTGCTCGGCTTGGGACGGCTATCTTTTTTTTTGCGGCGCTGTGCACGTGTGCACGAACTAGCATCTTTGGGTCCTGAAAACTCCAATTGTAGCCCGTTTTTCACCTCGCTGCCTTCATAGTTTTTCAGCTATTTTCTATCCAAGCTGATTTTTATAGTTTTTTTAGATAACTTTTTTCATCGCGACCACTGTCTTTAAAGGCAGTGTTTACGATGGAGAAGGTTGTCGAGAAAACTCCAAAATTCAGTTTAATTTTCGGGAATTTTCGAAAAATCACATAGTTGGTAGTTAAGACTTTCATATGTGGATAAATAGTATTTTTCAGATCACGTAATTCATCCATTTTGGATTCGTAAACAATTCGAGAAACAGCGTGTTTTCCTTCTGGACAGATTTGATTAACGAACTTCGCCTACTCGTTTTTGTACACATCTCTCTCACTCTCCTACGATTCCCTCATTGATTCGATCCCGACATACAAGAAAAAAGATTGAAACGCCTACAACCCATTCTCCATGACTTCTGTCATTGCTATCTTTTCTCATTCGGTCAATCTTTATTCCGATCGGGTTTTTGTGAGTGTTTTACGTTTTGCACGGGACGACGAACAATTGTCAATGTTACTTTGTCAGATCGTATTCCTCGTTTGCTAAGTTGAGAACGTGACAACTCTTCCACAATTTTTAGCTCGTGTGAGATGGCAACGCACGATCTCGCCGCTGTTCAGTAAAACACGCGATGAAAAAGTATATTACATGGAAGAAACTTGAACTGGTACGTGTACTTTGCATTCGATTATAAGTGTATACATTCAGTTGAAGAAAGGCTCTTCAAACCTTCCGTTTTGCATCTAAATTACTGTTTCTATATCTCAAAAATACCACGTATACATACTCAGACAAACCATCATCCAGAGCGGGACCGGAGAGCGACTCGAGCGACGCTGTCTCTCCGCTCGGAGCGAAAGTTAGCCATCTACTCGGGCCACAGCAGCCGCTCTCCGGGCGACCGCAGTCCCGCTCGGAGCGATCTTCGGTCCCATTTGGCACTGCGGTCATGTCCGGGCGATTCGCGAAATCTTCCCAACAGCTGATTTCTCTTTAACTCCGCCTCTTCTCGAGAGGTGCGTAAGTTTCGCGGTCCACGGCAAGGAAAGCCCCGCCTCGGTCCGCTACATGAGCGTAACCTTCGCCGAGGTCTGCGGTGAGGAACCACCCTCCCTGCAGGCCGCGGCGAAAACCGCCTCACCCCCCAGCCTTGGGATCCCCTATCGTTCAGCGGTCAAAAATGTGCTGGCCTCCGGAGAGCGACTCGAAGTCACCATCCAGGGCCGGCATCAGAATTCCGAATGAGGGCTCGAGTAAGATGACATGTGATAAACACGTTAGGAAGTGATCATTCACTTTAACATGTTTTTCCATGTATGCCACTGCACTACGCACCCTTCAGTGACCCCCAGGTGATGGAGAATGGACTCAGGCTAGAAAACCGTCGGAGAAATCGCACTGGCAGCATTCGGGGAGGCGCAAGAAGAAAGAAACTTTCCAGGTGATCTGATATTTCTGCCTGATTAGTCACAGAAAGCGAAAGGACAAGGAAAAGAAACTTAAATCGATTGCGCAAAGGACCCCGTGATTGCTCGGCTTGGCCTACAAACACTCCATGACATCTTGCACACTCCTTTGGGGGTCCTGCACATTTCTGACGGCTTCTGACCCATTCCCATCTGGATCCCGCAAATTTCTTATGGCGTCTGACGCACTCCCTCTTGAGTCCCGCACACTTTTTACGGCGTCTGACGCATTCCCATTTGAGTCCCGCACATTTCCTTTGACGCCTGACGTGTTCCCTCTTGGGTCCCGCACACTTTTCGCGGCGGCTGACGCACTCCCTCATGGGTCCCACACGCTTTCTATGGCGTCATGCGCACTTCTTTTGGGGTCCCACAAACTTTCCCCGCTACCTGTGCGCTCCCACTGCGGTCCCGCTTACTTTTTGCGGCGTCCTGTGCGGTCCCACTGCGGTCCCGCATACTAATTGTGGCGTCCGGCGCACTCCCTGTCATACACTTTGTCTGGTGTCCTGCGCACTCTCACGCGGGTTCCGCTCACTTCATGCTGCGCGCTGCAACTGGGGTTCCGCAGGTTATCATTCAGAGAACAACCATTTTTGCGTTTCTCTTTCTCTGGAGTTTGAACCGCTGTCGCCCCGAGAGCGACCGGACAGCGGCCGAGGCTGCTATCCGCACCGGACAAGGACCGCGGTGCCAGTTCGCCCCTTGGCCGCTATCCGGGCGATTTTGTCATAATGGGGAGGAGCCGGTACCGATTGATTGCCCATGGTTCTTTCAGTAGACTGGATAGAATGATGCGAATATGTGTATAGTCGACACTGAATTGTTTGTCGGTTCGGTGTATTCTCCCGACGTCTTGGTCTCCATGGGTCTAAGATTGCGGTGAATAGTCTCTTCTCGCAGTCTGCGTCTCTTTGTGTTTATGTCCTCGATAAAATACACCCCACTGTCGAGCGATTTCGCGTCTACTGCATGAGTGTTGTTGTCACCCTCCCTGATTTTGTTGTGTTCACTTACTAGAAACGCAAAAATGCTAATCAAACGTTCCTAGTCTGATAAGTGTAACACACTACCTCCATATTAAGATACAAAAACATCGGCAAGATCTTCCTAAATTGAGCCCACTCAGACAGTAGGTGTGGGCGGATCGCTGGTATTTGGCGGGCAGATCGACATCCCCGCGCCATCCGCCCGCCACTAGCCAGCGATCCGCTCGGCAGTAGCCAGCGATCCGCCCGCCAGTAGCCAGCGATCCGCCCGGCAGTAGCCAGCAATCCGCCCTCGATGCCTCATATGGGTTATTCCGATGTTTCCCACCACGGTCTCCGTGTGCGGGACCACCCTCCCCCCTCCCTAGCCGTGGGGACCATCCCCTCAGCTGCGAAAAATTATTCTCCGGCCTATAAGTGATCCTTCAAAGGAGACTTGAAGTCACCTTTCAGAATCGGCCTCGAAATGCCGACTGAGCATTCAGTGCGATGGAGCGCCTTTTATACCCTTCGGTTTACTTACTCTGCGCATGACACTGATACCAGAAAAGAACTCGTCAATGATTGCCAAGTTTCAGCGTCTAAAATTTGAGCGGGCGGATCGCTGGCTATCAAGGCAGTGGCGGGCGGATCGCTGGCTATCAAAGCTCTGGCGGGCGGGTCGCTGGCACGTTGCGGGCGGATCACCGCTTTAGAGCTTGCCGGCGATCCGCCCGCTAGCGTGATCAAGTTTCCCAGGTGCCGCTATCCGCCCGCCAAAACGCAGCGATCCGCCCGCAAGGGCTTTGATTGCCAGCGATCCGCCCGCCGAGCCCACGATGAGCAGCGATCCGCCCGCAACTTGTCGGCGTACCGCCCGGAGAGGCCTTGATTGCCAGCGGTCAGTCCGCACCTGTTGTCTGAGTAGCTTACAGAGCTTGACCAATCGGTTCAGGGCAATGCGCCAACTGCGTTCTCCTGTTGTGGTCGTGTCAGAACCTACTAGTGCTCATCATTTGTCATCGAAATTTTGAATTAAGAATCGATGCAGCTCAATTTATCGAGTGTTAGGCAGGCTTTTCACTACTAGAAGTACCATAACTCGCTGCTGACGCATTGCCAGGAGCCAATTATTGAAGCTTAGCAGGCTACACCCTAAACTGGTACACACACAGTAATCCGGACACCACGCACAAAATCCTTGTCGCGTTCGCACTACGGAGCAAAGGTCGGACAATAGTCCTCCATATTCAACTTTAGGTGAAATGCATTTGTAAAGTTTACCTCGCTATCGAAGCCTGGGACAGTCGTGGAGTAGTACGTCGGCACAGTAGAGGTACAATGACATTAGCAGCATTCCTGATGTAGCTGCTGCTAACATCGGGAGCTGCTGCCAACTAGCAGCAGCTCCTGCTGCGTGATCTCGATTTCAACACCATTATTTATCCTGGCTGGCGTGAGATCGGCTGCCCCCTCTCCTAGTGTCTGCTGACACTTTTCTACAATGATTTGTCTGATACGTATAAACATTGCAGAATTCTCTTGTACGACTGCGGCTGGTATACAAGGCTACCAGTCTCACTAACAATAAGGGGGCAGTTGGCCGTTTGAGGCAGGTCCAATAAAGTGACCTTGCGTGAAGTTCTAGACGTGAATTTTGGACGCTGAGGGTACTTAGAAATGTAAATGGAATGGTACGGCGTTGAATACAACACGACGTCGTTTTAATTGACAAAAACGACCCAAAATGACGCAGCATGCGAACTAATTTGGCTGCGCTTTGTATCCGCCCACTCCCAGAAGTTGCCTTCTCCTTCGAAGCAATGGTGCTGTGCCATCCCAACCGTCGGCAGCAAATGAGCCGCACACGTCCCGAAGGTGCGGATGGCACAGCGCTCTTGCTTCTGTTGGGGGAGGAGGGGGTGGGGAGGGACACAGGGGTGGGAGATACACGGCGGGGCCAACTTCCTACTCTTGAGAAGGCGTTGTGGTTCGCTTATGAAGCCTCAAACGGCGTAGTCGTTGTATTGCAAGTCGTACCGATCGATTAGCATTGTTTTTTCAAACACGTTTACCAGCCACGTTTGTGGGCGTGTATGCTGCCTTTTACAAAGTTTTTTTCGAAAAGTAGTAAGGTTCCAATGAGTTTGTTCGGATGTTGGGTTCCTTCGAAAGGAAGAATGTTCAACATTTTGGCAGAACTTTTCATCGTGAAAACTGCCTCTAAAGGTATTTGACAGTTCCATAAATATTCAGTGCTGGCAAGGGCCTCGCAGGACGTGGTCCAGAACCGCACTTCCTGCAACGAGCCGTATTTTTCATACCGATTTTAGGTTGACATGGGACGTGAGCAATGAGTCGCGTCACTCGTGTGGGGGAGCGGGAGCATGGTGTCGGGCATAGACCCTTCTGACGCTCACTTGTGAGTCGCATCGTGACATCGAGGCAACTCGTCCCGCATCGAGCTATAGCTCCTGAAACATTTTCCATTCGTTGGGTACACCCTGAAACTTTCAATTTCTGAACATTTCTGCTCCTATTATCGGAAATTTTATACCTACGCGGTGTGAAGTTAGCACAATGAAGTAGCTTGCGATGGTACTCTTGTTAGTACTCATGAAGGCATCGTGCGCGATGAAAATCACTCTCAGTTTTATGTTGACAATAAAACAATCCGGGTTAGCTGACAACACCCACGAAACTTGAGTCTCCGAAAATGCGCCCCTTAAAAGTTAGAGCCATCAGAAGACTGCTGTGAGGTCAATCATCTACCACTTTTTCATAGAATGTTGATGCGGGCGTCAAACAACATGAAAAACAGTTGCGACACAAATCTCACATGCAGAAAATTTTCGAAAATGACAGTGAAGAGGTCCAGGTCCATAAGAGCAGAGAATCTTCCAAAACGTATTTGGCGTTTTTGATTCAAATTCACTTTAACAGTGTATTCAAAGCAATTTTTAAATGAAGGTTTTTATAGGGCTCTTTCGACATTTTCGTTCACTAAGGAGCCCAAGCTTAACAAAAACATGAAAAAATAGTGTATGGTTTTTATCGGGGACACTGCCTTTAAAAAACTTTATGTCCCTTGCCCAATTCCACAAAAAAATACAAGGCTCAAACGGTAGGTGGACCCCAAAAATGTTACCTTTTCCTCTCCAAGAAGGGTTATTTTGGGGTACCGAACACGATTGAGAGGTTCGATTTTGATTTTTAAACGACTGCGGTAGGCTACCGTAGGCGTGAAACGATTTCTAACCGTCACCTACCGAACTCATCTTAATTTCGTGGTTATTTTCTCGGATTATTTCTCATTCCCAGACAGTTCGCGAGAAATTATAGCCTATGCCCCGCATTTCTGGCCGGGCAAAGCAAGGTTCATCGGGATTATCGTGTCGAAATCACATTACCATCGTTATATTTTGCTATGAACCACCGCTCCGCTGCAACCTTTGCCCAGACTTAAATGAGCAAGATGGGCTTTGGCTTCCAAAGTTCCAGAAGAATTTAGATTACCTCGGGCACTACGACGAGAACTGCTTCGTGACTCCCTATTCGCAGTCATCTTCTTACGCCTCATCGGTTCGTCCGTCGTCGCCGACTTCAATTATCCGTTCCTTATTGAATGGATACGTCTTCAGCCATCCTTTGGGTCATCATGACTACGAAATTGCTTTATAGTGTTATTCAATATTCAACCTCGGCCAACATCAGATTGTCAGGCACAACGTTGGCTCGGGTGGTCTGAAACCGCTGAGAGAGACATTTTTCTGGCCGAGAAACGACTCTCTGGAAGGGTGAAAGAAGTGGTAGAGGCTACTGACTCTGAAACTGACTTTGGGTCGTTTAGCGACTCCTTTCATTTTGGTGTTTTTTTTCAATTTTAGGGCCTCAACATTCCAGAGCCGATGAGTGTTTTTTTTTGAAACTGACTCTGGGCCGTTTCGCGACTCTTTTCATTTCGGCTTCCACGATTTTAAACGAAGTTCATTTTTTCGAATGCAGAGAACGGAGAATTTAGGTGGTGACAAGGGGTTTGTGTTATCTTTTTGTAGTTCCAGGCCCGTCAGAGTTGGTCGATCGACTGAGTCCCACGCGGTCGATACGCACCGAAATAGTGACATACGGATGCAGAAAATCCACCTAATGAGTCCGTCTGTGACCGTATGCTCGCGTCCGCAATCCACCCATTCGATACTGCTGTTCCACGCGCTAACACGGGTAGGGACGGTGCACTCGAGGTCGATTTAAAGGCACAGTCCAAGCTCGTGGGGCTCCTGCCGGCGTGTGTAGCAACCCTGCCAAATGCAGAATCTCAACACTTCAGAATAAGCGAGAAAAATCGAGCACCCGTTCCCTCCGCCCCCCCCCAAATCGGCACCCAATTGCTCCGCCCACTTCAGAGCTTTCGAGCCCAGTAGGGACTAGGCACACCATGGATTTTGGTCAAAATCTATGTTCTTCCATTTGTTATCGGTATACCTTTATAATGTGGTCTGCTCAAGTCCGATGATTTCGCATGACAAGAAAAAACAAGCCCGAGACAACTCGTCCACAAAACTCTAGTAGTTCCGATTCAGAAATTTTGAGGGGCCATAACTCCGTTCACAGTGGGTTCTGGGCGATTCTGGAGACACCATTGTGATCAGCGTGAAATTTTCTCCCAGATAAGCAGAAAAACAAAAATCGATTCTGAGGTTGCACTGTAGCTTTAAAGGCAGTGTTCACGAAGAAAAAGTTGCACGTTTTTTTGGCCAAAACGTAAGCTTTGGATCCCTCTAAGAAGATTAAGAACGGAAGTGTGACGAAAAACGGCCGTTAAGTTGGTGAAAATCTCGTGGGCCAGTCAACCCAATGGGCCACTCCGCCCACGTCCTATAACAGCTCCCATGAATTCGTGGTGCGATGAGCGATGGTTTCTGATCAAAAGCCCCGTTCTTCCCTTCATTCTCAACGTCTCTCTTTACTCAGGTCAGCCCGCACACATCGGCTGCAAAAAACGGGAGTTGCAAGCCTCGGACAACTCGTCCACAATGTTTCCTAGCTGAACTTTGAGGGGCCATAACTCCGTTCCTAGAAGGTCTTGTATGATTCCAAAAACAACATTGGAATCAGCATGGGACCGTTTTCAAAATAGGCGGAAAAACAGAAAAACGACTTCCATCGTGAACACTGCCTTTAAAGGCAGTGTTCACGATCGTGGAACTTCGAAAACTTTTTTCATCGTGAACACTGCCTTTAAAGGCAGTGTTCACGATGAAAAAAGTTTTCGAAGTTCCACTAGGATTGAGTAGTGGAGGGACCCTCTGTAAAGTTAACGTCGAAAGAACGCATGAAAACGAGCCAGGGAGAGCCTCAAAAGAGCCCGAAGTTGCAACTTCGAGTGCATTGAAAACCCCAAAAGCGCGTCACACGCCCACCGACGTGAACAAGTGAATGCTCGAGATCGTGAGATGAGCGATGATTTTCAATCATTAGCCCCGTTCTTCCCTTCATTCTCAGCTTCTCTCTTGACTTAGGTCAGCTCGCATAGATCGGCCGCAAAAGACGGAAGTTACAAGCCTCGGACAACTCGTCCACCATGTTTTTATAGCTCAATCTTTGAAGGACCAGACCTGCGTTCACAGAAGGTCTTGTATGATTTCAGAAACACCATTGGAATCAGCATGGGGCCGTTTCCAAGATAGGCGGAAAAACAGAAAAACGATTTTCATCGTGAACACTGCCTTTAAAGGCACAGAACACCCAAGAAACTAATTTTCGGATTCCATATTTATCTTGGAGAGAGTCACACGCTGATCACAGTGGTATCTCTGAAATCGTCCAAGACCGCTTTTGAACAGAGCTATGGCTCTTCAAAGATGCCTAAATTTTAAGGGTGAAAAATTGGTGGACGAGTTGTCTCAGGCCTGTATTTCTCTTCATTAGCAATCGTTGCGTGAGAAAAAGCTAGGATAAGGAGACAGTCCAGTGATGGACTGAAGAACGACGACTCCTTGGATTTCATCCATCCATCGAGCCGCTATCGAGTTCGAAAATCTGTTAGGGGGTCGGGCCTGTGGTGGTGAGCGAAGGGGGTCGGGCCTGTGGTGGTCGCTTATATCTCGCTTATTCGGAGGAAATGAGATCTCACATTCGGCACGTCTTATACAGGAGGAGTCTTCTACACAATTACATGAAAATCTCAAAATTCATATCTGAGGGTGTACTGTGCCTTCAAGACACTTCGTTATACATATAGTGGATAAAGGAGAAAATTTCCTTTTTTGACACCCTCGATAATATGTGGTGTGGTCTATGGTCTCCTTGTCAATGCCATCTAGTCTATTGACAAAGCGTGACTATTGCGGCTTGCCGTGTGGCGTTCGCGACACAGCCGGCCTGCGGGGTTTCGATCGCGCGCAACGACCTATCTCTGTAAGTCCGTCCATTAACTAGACGTAGTTGTATAAAGAGACTTGATATGATTTCTATCCGGGCGCGAGCAATACACTGGGGAAACTTCAGGCTGCTCCATGTTAGTATCGTAGAGCAACTGGAAGGCGAAGATAAGCGATAGATCTGCGGTGATACTGTGTTAACGTCCACCACGGCTAGAAATATTAAAGGCACTGTTTGCGATAGACTTCATCCTCGAATTTTTCATAACAAACGCTACTCGTGGCTCTCAGAAGCAGAACAGCGTCGAAAAAACGGGACGAAAAGCTACCCAGGAGCCGCAAAACGGCTTAGAAAAGTGGGCAAATCCCGCCCCTTTCCGCCCCTCGACGTGAACAGAGGAACACTCGAAATCGTGAGTTGAGCGATGGTTTCCGATCAAAAGCCCCGTTCTTCCCTTCAATCTCAACTTCTCTCTTTACTCGGGTCAGCTCGCATACATTGGCTGCAAGAGACGGAAGTTACAAGCCTCGAACAACTCGTCTACCATTTTCCCTAGCTCAATTTTTGAGGGACCATAACTCCATTCCCAGAAGGTCTCATACGATTCCAGAAGCATCATTGGAATCAGAATGGGACCGGTTGCAAGATTCGCAAAAAAAAACAGAAAAGCGATTTTTATCGCGAACAGTGCCTTTAAGTAAATGTCGGGACATTAAGGTGAGCAACTGGCATATTCGTGAGCCCCGGAGACCTCTTGCATACAGGGGAACGGCCCAAAGGTCAACCGGAACGGCGAATGACTATAGAGTTCGCACAATAGATCTAGTCTGAAGAATGGACGGGGCTGCGACGGTAGATCACCCCGCGCGAATCGAAATCCCATCCTCCAGTGAGGCCGCCAACCACGCACGGCCAGCTGCCTGGTCCATGCGTCAGACTAAAATGAAAACGGAAACCATATATAGCTGTAGAAATGAAGCATTGCCTCAGACTCGTAGTTTAACGTCGAGGAGTATCGGCATCATCCACTGTTCTCCTCCTTAAAGGCAGTGTTCACGAAGAAAAAGTTGCACGTTTTTTTGGCTAAAACGTAAGCTTTGGGTCCCTCTAAGAAGATTAAGAACGGAAGTGCGACAAAAAACGGCCGGTAAGTGGGTGAAAATCTCGTGGGCCAGCCAACCCATTGGGCCACTCCGCCCACGTCCTATAACAGTTCCCCTGAATTCGTGGTTAAATGAGCGATGGTTTCCGATCAAAAGCCCCGTTCTTCCCTTCATTCTCAACATTTCTCTTTACTCAGGTCAGCTCGCACACATCGGCTGCAAAAAACGGTTGCAGCCGATGTGTGCGAGAGTTACAAGCCTCGAACAACTCGTCCACAATGCTTCCTAGCTGAACTTTGAGGGGCCATAACTCCGTTTCCAGGGGGTCTTGTACGATTCCAGGGACATCATTGAAATCATCATGGGACCGTTTTCAAGATTGGCGGAAAAACAAAAAAACGAATTTCATCGTGAACACTGCCTTTGACACTTAATGGACCTCGTGTCCACACTGCGCACCCACGCCAAAAACTCGATTTTTTTCGTTTTACTTCAACAAAAACGGATTTCTTCTAATTATTTCTTTTATATCTATTCTTCAAAGAACTTCCATAACTGGTATGCAGATATTGAGCACCATATATGTCCTTTTTATGTAGGCAATTACAACAAAAAAATCAATTTAAAAACTCACAGAAGTGATTGGCCGTGGAGCGCGCCGGTCCGCTACGGGGCTAGCTGTGGAACGCGCGGTCTCCTAAGTGTTAAAGACAGTGCCCACAATAAAAAATAGTTTTCGAGTTCTCACCAGAAAGCGAAGATTTAGAGTCTGACTGTTCCATCAGTGAAGAAAGAATCGTGAAAAACGCTGCGAAACATCCAAAATTTGCTCTTCTTTTTGAAAGCCACATTACAACGAAGGATGATTTGCGCGGGCATGGGCCTGAAATAGACAGCGTGTGCAAATGCGCCCCAATGCTAAAACTCAGCCGCGCTCGCGCTCCAATGCTAATGTGGAAGCGGATCAAACTGTTCCTCGAAAAATTCGACCGCGAGCGGAAGGGCTAACGCGAGCGGGCTCCGGAGCCGTTAGGGACTCCTTCGGGCTCGTTTTCGTTCGTTCCTTCGATCCCAGTGCTCCAATGAAACCCTGAACTTTCGATTTCCGGCCAAAAACCGAGGACGAAATTTATTGTGGACACTGCCTTTAAAGGCAGTGGTCGCGATGAAATATGTTTCTCTTCTTTTCCTCTCTAAATCCTTATCTGGATTTCGAGTAGTAGGACCTATGATAAAAAATCGCGGAAAAACCGCTGTTCTGGGCCAAATTTGAAGCTTTGATGGTCTGATGGTGGACGAGCCCTTACCACATCATCGGCAGCGATGATCTCTGATATCAAGAACATCAGCTGGCTTGAAATTGAATTTCAATCAAAGAACATTATCTTTCGGACTCATCTAGTCAAAAACATTGACTGAAGTGCTTGCTTTCATTATTCGACTCTTTCCGTAACGTAATATCGAATTTATTTCTTCCTCTGAACGTCGATGACTTTTGACTGCTCGGCATGAGACTGCGATCTTTTTTTTTTGTGATGCTGTGCACGTGTGCACTAACTAGCATCTTTGGGCCCTAAAACTCTAATTCTAGCCCGTTTTTCACCGCGCAACCTTCATAGTTTTTCAGCTGTTTTCTATCTAAGCTGATTTTTATAGTTTTTTAGAAAACATTCTTCATCGCGACCACTGCCTTTAAAGGCACAGTACACCCTCAGACATGTATTTAGTGATTTTTATTTGCTTGTGTATTAGACCCCTCCTGTGTAACACGTGCCGAGTGCGAGATCTCATTTCCTCCAAATAAGCGGGATAGAAGCGACCACCACAGGCCCGACCCCTTTCGCTCACCACCACGGGCCACACCTACCAGAACTGCGAAGTCGATAGCGGCTAGAAAGATGGATGAATCCTCAAGAAGTCGTCGTTCTTCAGTCCATCGCCGGACTGTCTCCTTATCCTGGCTCGTTCTCGCGCAACGATTGCGAATGAAGAGAAATACAGGCCTGAGACAACTCGTCCACCAATTTTTTACCCTCAAAATATAGGCATCTTCAAGGAGCCATAACTCTGTTCATAGGGATTCCTGGACGATTTCTGAGATACCGCTGTGATCAGCGTGTGACTCTCTCCAAGATAAGCATGAATTCTGGGAATTATTTTTTGGGTGTCCTGTGCGTCCGCGCAGGAAGCCGCCTTTGGTTTTTTCTTCTTAATCCACTGTTTGAACCAATAGGAGATAGTTGGCAAAGCTTGAGACCTCAATGCTGCGTATTCGTGATGCTACAGCCTCTTGAAAGCCGCTCCTTGGTCTGAAAAGGCGTTTTTCCGGTCGATCATCTAGCACGAGGAGCAAAAGCGCCACAACAGTCCCCGGCAAATCCAAAATTCCATATTCTTTATTTCGACAAATTCTCGCGTTTAGGCGTGTGTATCGGAAGCTTCCTATTTTAAGAGGATTCCTGGCACTGGAAAGGCCAAAAGAAATAATCAACTTGAGAAGTTACTGGGGCTGAACCCTTTCAGACGTCCAGGATTCCCGACATTTGTGTATTACGCAAGACGCACCGGTCAGACGTGGAAAAAAGGAAGCGGAATGCTTCGGGATTTTGAACGAGTTTTTTCTCCCGAATTCGAGTGTTTTGGGTGGCCTTTTTGCGATGTATCATAAACTGGTGAGCCTACCTGCGCGAAATGGTGAAAAACTTAAACACGTTTTTTTTGCGCGTACACTGCCTCTAACTATCGTTTCTATAATGCTTATCTCGCTTGCGAGTTTCCTGCCGAGGTGCGGTATTTTCCCATTTTTTTCTCTGCTTTGGCCAAGTTTTGGGAGAAAACTTCTTCAGGATTTCAGTAGAGTTTAGCCGACATTTGATCCAGTTTTCAGGTTTTTGATTTGCTCTCACAAATTCTGAAGACGGCGATCCACTGAAACGTGCTTAAAGGCACTATTCGCGATAAACTTCATCCTCGAATTTTTCATGGCAAACGCTTCTCGTGGCTCTCAGAAGCAGAACAGCGTCGAAAAAAGGGGACGAAAAGCTACCTAGGAGCCGCAAAACGGCTTAGAAAAGTGGGCAAACCCAGCCGCTGTGGGCAAGTCCCACCCCTTTCCGCCCCTCGACGTGAACAAAGGAACACTCGAAATCGTGAGTTGAACGATGGTTTCCGATCAAAAGCCCCATTCTTCCCTTCATTCTCAACTTCTCCCTTTACTCAGGTCAGCTCGCATACATTGGCTGCAAAAGACGGAAGTTACAAGCCTCGGACAATTCGTCCACTATGCTCCCCTAGCTCAATTTTTGAGGGACCATAACTCCATTCCCAGAAGGTCTTGTACGATTCCAGAAGCATCATTGGAATCAGAATGGGACCGGTTGCAAGATTCGCAAAAAAAAACAGAAAAGCGATTTTTATCGCGAACAGTGCCTTTAAAGGCGTTCACGATGAAAATCGTTTTTCTGTTTTTCCGCCTATCTTGAAAACGGCCCCATGCTGATTTCCCCTTCGTGATTTTCGACCTCGATATCGGCTGGATGGGTGGATGAACTTCAACCGAGTCTACGTTCTTGAGTCCATTACCAACCCTTCTCATAATCCTGGCTCGCTCTCGTGCAAAGATTGCGAATGAAAAGAAATATAGGCCTAGGACAACTCGTCCACCAATTTTTCGCCCTGAAATAACGGGAGTTTTTGAGGAGGCATAACTCCTTTTGTAGGGGGTCTCAAACGATCTCAGAGATACCACTGTGATCAGCGTGTGACCGTCTCCAACATAAGTATGGAAACTGAAAAACAATTTTCTGGGTGTACTGTGCCTTCAAAGGCAGTGTTCACGATAAAAATCGTTTTTCTGTTTTCCCGCCTATCTTGAAAACGGCCCCACGCTGATTTCAATGATGTCTCTGAAATCGTACAAGACCTTCTGGGAACGGAGTTATGGTCCCTCAAAGATTGAGCTAAGGAAACATGGTGGACGAGTTGCCCGAGGCTTGTAACTTCCGTCTTTTGCAGCCGATGTATGCGAGCTGACCTGAGTAAAGAGAGAAGTTGATATTAAAGGGAAGAGCGGGGCTATAGATTGGAAACCATCGCTCATCTCACAATACCGAGCATTCATTTGTTCACGTCGGTGGGCGTGGAATGTGCATCTGGGGGTGACGAGCTGACGGGTGTCCAACTTTGGGGCCGTAGGGGACCGTTCCGAGCTCATTTTTCTTAGTTTTTTCAACGTTAGGGTTTCGCTAGGCCCCGCAGCTGCCGATCTCCACCAAAAAATCAAACATGGTTTTTATCGTGGACACTGCCTTTAAGGCGCTCACTATAACTAGGCAAGGTGCTGCGATCAGAACTTACACATTTTAGCCACAAAACTCGGGTAAAGAAGTGTTGAACCTTTTCAATTTTGACGATATCCTTTCCGAGAAACGGGCTCCAGAGAGAAGAACGATATTCAAGACGAGGTATTACTAAGGACTTGTAAAGGCGTGTCCAAATCCGGAGATCCGAGCATTTGATATTCCTGAGCAACATAAACAGTGTTGCATAAGCCTTTTTAACTATCTTGCCAATATGATCGGAAAAGTCAAGGTTAGAATTGAAAAAAATTCCGAGGTCTTTGTTAGAGTTCCACGCAGAAAATGTAACACCGTTAACATGAAATTCAGGATACTCGAGGTCATCTATCGTCGGCGTGGATCGTGAAGAGACTTTGCTTTCACTGTTGAAGGTTGGCGCAAACTCGGTGCCATACGCTATAACATAGGTGCACTGAATTTGCGTCAACCTTCAACAGTGAACGAGAAGTCTCTTCACGATCCATGCCGATGTTATATGCATAGCCGAACACTTTTCCAAATTGAGCGGTATATTCCAGTCACTGGCTTATCCGTCCATAACTTCAATTGACGCTTTGAGCGCTGAAATAACCTCATCCTTGTTATCTTGCCCATAAGAAGCATAGATTTTGATATCATCGGCGTAGGCTTGGACCTTGATATTCTGATGTACCTGAGGCAGCTCAATCGTATAAATTAAAAACAAAAGAAGGGATAATACTCCTCCCTGGGGTACCCCGCTTGTACATTGGTACACCGGGGAAAAAGCTTCGACCCACCTTCACAGTCATATGCCTATCATTTAAATACGATTTAAACCATTCAAGTAGACTGTCCCGAATTCCAGGAAACTCCAATTTTGCTAAAAGTTTGCTGTGGTTGACCTTATCGGATGCTTTTGAGAAGTCAAAAAAATGATGTCTACAGAGTCACCGGTGTTTATAGAACGACTCCAATCATAAAAGGCATCAAGTAAGTTCGTAGAAGTTGAAGCTCCTGGTAAGAAACCGTGTTGCTCAGGAGGAATCAGTGAACACTGATTGAGCCAGGAGAGTACTACTCTACTTATAATTTTCTCCATTACCTTGATAGGTGTAGGAGTGAGGCTGATAGGTCGAAAATTCGATAAATCCTTAGCTCCGGGTATCTTGGGAATGGCTGTGACTATTGGCTGCTTCCAAAAATTATGAACCTCTCAAAGCATCAGTGAGAGAATAAATAGAAGTGCAAGGGGCGTAGACAACGATTTATAACACCTTTTATACACAATTGGAGGAATACCATCATAGGGTTCGGTCATGGACGGCTTAAGACCTTTAAAAATAGTGCACATTTCATGTGGATGAAAGTAGATGCAGATGTTCAACGGTTGCGCATAATTACCAGACATTTGTGGTATGACGGTAGAATCATTCAAAGAAAAAACACTGGCGAAATATTTCCCCAGAGCATCTGCTTTTTCCTGGTCTGTGGAATATGTAAGATCGTTGTAAACAAGCAAAGGTGGCTGAGAAGTTTTAGGTCTCCCGATATACCGCATGCACTGATAAAGGTGCTTTATGTGCTGTCCTGAGGCGAGCCTATTTCATAGTTTGCAAGAAAGTTTTTCAAGTGGTGGTTAAGATCATCACATACTTTCTTATAAAAGCGATGAGATACCGGATCTCTCAGACAACGAAACAAGCGCTTCTTTTGTTCAAAAAGGTTAACGATATGAGTAGGATATTCTAAACGTGGAGATTTTGGAAGCTTCCGAGGAACAAACATTGCCAATGCACTATAAATTGTTCGACAAAAACATTCGTAAGCTTCGGTTACGCTGGAAAACTGATCGAAAACTTGAAACCAATTCACGCCAGAGAGAGTTGTTAAGAGCATCAAAGCCTGTATTCATAAAATCAGGGATGGGAATTTGAAAAAAGTCACGAGTTTCTTCTAGTAATTGAAAGGAAAAAGTGGCGTGGTCAGACAAGCCTAGAGGGGACGATAAACCGATACTGGAAATGTTAGGCTGTGAAGATAGTACTAGGTCAAGCACATTGTTACCGTGAGTTGGTTGCGACACATATTGTTTGAAGCCACCTTTTTCAAAAAAAGTCGATAAAAGAACTGGATGTAGCGTTAAGGGCACGAATGTTCGTCCAATCAATTTGCAACCTAAAGTCACCCAAAACTAAACTGCTTGTTCGAAAAGAGGGAAGGTCACGAAAAGCTTCAATGAGTGCTTCGTCGTCGCATCTTGTAGAGTTTGGAGGGCGATAAACAGTGATTAGACGAGTATGGGACCTTTTTGCTTTGAAAAATATTTTGATATAGAGGACATCAGCTTTCAGGGACGCGCTAAACTCAACACAATCAACTAGGTTGCATTTTACTAGGCAGCATACTACCCCACCGGCACGCGTGGAACGGTCAGAGCGATAAACCCAGTAAGGAAGGCACCCAACTAGTTCCGAATCAAGAATATTCCATGTTTCACTGATAAACAGGAAATCAGGATTACTTTGACACAAAAAGTGGTGTAAATGAAGAATTTTGTTTTTCAAACTACGTGCATTCATAAGACTACAGACCAGGGCAGGCCTACCGTGCGGGCTTAGATGTTTTCCGAACCTCTGCGTGGAATCTTCGAGACCTGGGTGAGTTTTCCTCCATACACAACACACACAATGATATGTGTATCATTTTTTTTCATTTCGAAAAAGTTTCGTGTATTCCATTCATACAGCTGAAATCCTGTAGCAAATAATAATTGCAAAAGGTAGTGTTACCCCAAAAATGACTTCTCAGTGTTACAGAGATCATTTCTAAAAGTAAAAAAAAAACCAGTTTCCTCTAAAAAATAGCGACCCACCACCGGTCCCACGCTAGACCGTGAACCAGCGAGAGCTTGACCCTGCCACAGCACCCTCAAGCTCACATCGTCTAGGTTGCGTGTCATTCGGAGTTCAACGTAACGTCGACATGGATCCTGAGGAGACTTCGCGTTCACTGTTGAAAGTTGGCGCAAACTCGGTGCCATGTGCTATAACATAGGTGCACCGAGTCGGCGCCAACCTACAACCATGCACGCGAAGCCTCTTCCCGATCCATGCCGATGTTACGTTGTCTATCTGACGGCTTAGACAAGGACCGAATTTTTGATTGCTAATCGCCAATTTAAGACCTGAGGGCCGCGCTCTATGACCCACTTTCTCGTTCACGGCTCCGCTCTAACAATTGAAATTTCAGAATTATTTCGGGAGCGACTTATTCACTTTTAAGCCGGGATCATACTTCCCGCGACCAGCGACAGCGACAGTGTACATAAGGCGTATCGATTTTCGGTCGATATGGATGGTAAGCATTGCGTGGCATTGCTCGTCGCTGGAAGTATGATTCTGGCTGACTCCTTAGGCCCCTTTCACAGTTAAAGGCATCGTTCACGATGGATTCCGTTTCTGAGATTTTCATTTATTATGAAAGCTCTTGCACCCAGTATAACGCATATGTTGAAAAAACAGCGAAAAACCATTGAAAACTGTTGTTTGCGTCCGAAATTACCTCGATCGACTTTTGAGAAAGGAAGAATCGATTGCCAGGAATCGCTGTGTTCACTCATGATCTCACGATCGAATGAATTTCATCTTTCTTTCAGGTGATTTGTGAGGAAGCAAAGGTCAACTGGTAATCAACTTCCCTTCACTTGTACTTTATCAGTTGTTGATCATTTACTCAGAAAAAATGGACGGGACCCAAGTGGGAGTGCGCAGCGCGCCAGGAAAAGTGCACGGAATCGAACTTGAAGTGCGCAGAGCGCCGTGAAAATGGACGGGACCCAAGTGGGAGAGTGCAGCGCGCCGGCAAAAGTTGAGGGGACCCAACAGAAACTGCATAGAGCGCCAAAAAAGGTGGACGGGACCCAACTGGGAGAGCACAGAGCGTCAGAAAAATGGACGGGACCCAAGTGGGAGTGCGCAGCGCGCCAGGAAAAGTGCACGGAATCGAACTTGAAGTGCGCAGAGCGCCGTGAAAATGGACGGGACCCAAGTGGGAGAGTGCAGCGCGCCGGCAAAAGTTGAGGGGACCCAACAGAAACTGCATAGAGCGCCAAAAAAGGTGGACGGGACCCAACTGGGAGAGCTCAGAGCGTCAGAAAAAATGGACGGGACCCAAGTGGGAGTGCGCAGCGCGCCAGGAAAAGTGCACGGAATCGAATTTGAAGTGCGCCGAGCGCCGTGAAAATGGACGGGACCCAAGTGGGAGAGTGCAGCGCGCCGGCAAAAGTTGAGGGGACCCAACAGAAACTGCATAGAGCGCCAAAAAAGGTGGACGGGACCCAACTGGGAGAGCTCAGAGCGTCAGAAAAAATGGACGGGACCCAAGTGGGAGTGCGCAGCGCGCCAGGAAAAGTGCACGGAATCGAATTTGAAGTGCGCAGAGCGCCGTGAAAATGGACGGGACCCAAGTGGGAGAGTGCAGCGCGCCGGCAAAAGTTGAGGGGACCCAACAGAAACTGCATAGAGCGCCAAAAAAGGTGGACGGGACCCAACTGGGAGAGCTCAGAGCGTCAGAAAAGTGGACGGGACCCAAGTGGGAGAGCGCAGCGAGCCAGGAAAAGTGCACGGAATCGAACTTGAAGTGCGCAGAGCGCCGTGAAAATGGACGGGACCCAAGTGGGAGAGTGCAGCGCGCCGGCAAAAGTTGAGGGGACCCAACAGAAACTGCATAGAGCGCCAGCAAAAGTGGACGGGACACAACTGGGAGAGCACAGAGCGTCAGAAAAAATGGACGGGACCCAAGTGGGAGTGCGCAGCGCGCCAGGAAAAGTGCACGGAATCTAACTTGAAGTGCGCAGAGCGCCGTGAAAATGGACGGGACCCAAGTGGGAGAGTGCAGCGCGCCGGGAAAAGTTGAGGGACCCAACAGAAACTGCATAGAGCGCCAGAAAAAGTGGACGGGACCCAACTGGGAGAGCACAGAGCGTCAGAAAAAATGGACGGGACCCAAGTGGGAGTGCGCAGCGCGCCGGAAAAGTTGCACGGAACTGCATAGAGCGTCAGAAAAAGTGCGCAGAGCGCCAGTGAAAATGGACGGGACCCAAGTGGGAGAGTGCAGCGCGCCGGCAAAAGTTGAGGGGACCCAACAGAAACTGCATAGAGCGCCAGAAAAAGTGGACGGGACCCAACTGGGGGAGAGCACAGAGCGTCAGAAAAAATGGACGGGACCCAAGTGGGAGTGCGCAGCGCGCCAGGAAAAGTGCACGGAATCTAGAACTGCATAGAGCGCCAGAAAAAGTGCGCAACTGGGAGGCACAGAGCGTGAAAATGGACGGGACCCAAGTGGGAGAGTGCAGCGCGCCGGCAAAAGTTGAGGGGACCCAACAGAAACTGCATAGAGCGCCAGCAAAAGTGGACGGGACACAACTGGGAGAGCACAGAGCGTCAGAAAAATGGACGGGACCCGATTGGGAGTGCGCAGCGCCAGGAAAAGTGCACGGAATCGAACTTGAAGTGCGCAGAGCGCCGTGAAAATGGACGGGACCCAAGTGGGAGAGTGCAGCGCGCCGGCAAAAGTTGAGGGGACCCAACAGAAACTGCATAGAGCGCCAGCAAAAGTGGACGGGACACAACTGGGAGAGCACAGAGCGTCAGAAAAAATGGACGGGACCCAAGTGGCAGTGCGCAGCGCGCCAGGAAAAGTGCACGGAATCGAACTTGAAGTGCGCAGAGCGCCGTGAAAATGGACGGGACCCAAGTGGGAGAGTGCAGCGCGCCGGCAAAAGTTGAGGGGACCCAACAGAAACTGCATAGAGCGTCAGAAAAAGTGGACGGGACCCAAGTGGGAGTGCGCAGCGCGCCAGGAAAAGTGCACGGAATCGAACTTGAAGTGCGCAGAGCGCCGTGAAAATGGACGGGACCCAAGTGGGAGAGTGCAGCGCGCCGGCAAAAGTTGAGGGGACCCAACAGAAACTGCATAGAGCGCCAGCAAAAGTGGACGGGACACAACTGGGAGAGCACAGAGCGTCAGAAAAAGTGGACGGGACCCAAGTGGGAGTGCGCAGCGCGCCAGGAAAAGTGCACGGAATCGAACTTGAAGTGCGCAGAGCGCCGTGAAAATGGACGGGACCCAAGTGGGAGAGTGCAGCGCGCCGGCAAAAGTTGAGGGGACCCAACAGAAACTGCATAGAGCGCCAGAAAAAGTGGACGGGACCCAAGTGGGAGAGCACAGAGCGTCAGAAAAAATGGACGGGACCCAAGTGGGAGTGCGCAGCGCGCCAGGAAAAGTGCACGGAATCGAACTACAAGTGCGCAGAGCGCCGTGAAAATGGACGGGACCCAAGTGGGAGAGTGCAGCGCGCCGGCAAAAGTTGAGGGGACCCAACAGAAACTGCATAGAGCGCCAGAAAAAGTGGACGGGACCCAACTGGGAGAGCACAGAGCGTCAGAAAAAATGGACGGGACCCGATTGGGAGTGCGCAGCGCCAGGAAAAGTGCACGGAATCTAACTTGAAGTGCGCAGAGCGCCGTGAAAATGGACGGGACCCGATTGGGAGTGCGCAGCGCCAGGAAAAGTGCACGGAATCTAACTTGAAGTGCGCAGAGCGCCGTGAAAAATGGACGGGACCCAAGTGGGAGTGCGAAGAGCGCCGGGAAAAGTTGAGGGGACCCAACAGAAACTGCATAGAGCGCCAGAAAAAGTGGACGGGACCCTACTGGGAGAGCACAGAGCGTCAGAAAAAATGGACGGGACCCAAGTGGGAGTGCGCAGCGCACCAGGAAAAGTGCACGGAATCCAACTTGAAGTGCGCAGAGCGCCGTGAAAATGGACGGGACCCAAGTGGGAGAGTGCAGCGCGCCGGCAAAAGTTGAGGGGACCCAACAGAAACTGCATAGAGCGTCAGAAAAAATGAACGGGACACAACTGGGAGAGCACAGAGCGCCAGCAAAAGTGGACGGGACCCAAGTGGGTGTGCGCAGCGCGCCACGAAAAGTGCACGGAATCTAACTTGAAGTGCGCAGAGCGCCGTGAAAAATGGACGGGACCCAAGTGGGAGTGCGCAGCGCGCCGGCAAAAGTTGAGGGGACCCAACAGAAACTGCATAGAGCGCCAGAAAAAGTGGACGGGACCCAACTGGGAGAGCACAGAGCGTCAGAAAAAATGGACGGGACCCAAGTGGGAGTGCGCAGCGCGCCAGGAAAAATGCACGGAATCTAACTTGAAGTGCGCAGAGCGCCGTGAAAATGGACGGGACCCAAGTGGGAGAGTGCAGCGCGCCGGCAAAAGTGCACGGAATCTAACTTGAAGTGCGCAGAGCGCCGTGAAAAATGGACGGGACCCAAGTGGGAGTGCGAAGAGCGCCGGGAAACGTTGAGGGGACCCAACAGAAACTGCATAGAGCGCCAGAAAAAGTGGACGGGACCCAACTGGGAGAGCACAGAGCGTCAGAAAAAATGGACGGGACCCAAGTGGGAGTGCGCAGCGCGCCAGGAAAAGTGCACGGAATCGAACTTGAAGTGCGCAGAGCGCCGTGAAAATGGACGGGACCCAAGTGGGAGAGTGCAGCGCGCCGGCAAAAGTTGAGGGGACCCAACAGAAACTGCATAGAGCGCCAGAAAAAGTGGACGGGACCCAAGTGGGAGAGCGCAGCGAGCCAGGAAAAGTGCACGGAATCGAACTTGAAGTGCGCAGAGCGCCGTGAAAATGGACGGGACCCAAGTGGGAGAGTGCAGCGCGCCGGCAAAAGTTGAGGGGACCCAACAGAAACTGCATAGAGCGCCAGAAAAAGTGGACGGGACCCAACTGGGAGAGCACAGAGCGTCAGAAAAAATGGACGGGACCCGATTGGGAGTGCGCAGCGCGCCAGGAAAAGTGCACGGAATCGAACTTGAAGTGCGCAGAGCGCCGTGAAAATGGACGGGACCCAAGTGGGAGAGTGCAGCGCGCCGGCAAAAGTTGAGGGGACCCAACAGAAACTGCATAGAGCGCCAGCAAAAGTGGACGGGACACAACTGGGAGAGCACAGAGCGTCAGAAAAAATGGACGGGACCCAAGTGGGAGTGCGCAGCGCGCCAGGAAAAGTGCACGGAATCGAACTACAAGTGCGCAGAGCGCCGTGAAAATGGACGGGACCCAAGTGGGAGAGTGCAGCGCGCCGGCAAAAGTTGAGGGGACCCAACAGAAACTGCATAGAGCGCCAAAAAAGGTGGACGGGACCCAACTGGGAGAGCTCAGAGCGTCAGAAAAAATGGACGGGACCCAAGTGGGAGTGCGCAGCGCGCCAGGAAAAGTGCACGGAATCGAATTTGAAGTGCGCAGAGCGCCGTGAGAATGGACGGGACCCAAGTGGGAGAGTGCAGCGCGCCGGCAAAAGTGCACGGAATCTAACTTGAAGTGCGCAGAGCGCCGTGAAAATGGACGGGACCCAAGTGGGAGAGTGCAGCGCGCCGGCAAAAGTTGAGGGGACCCAACAGAAACTGCATAGAGCGCCAGAAAAAGTGGACGGGACCCAACTGGGAGAGCACAGAGCGTCAGAAAAGTGGACGGGACCCAAGTGGGAGTGCGCAGCGCGAGGAAAAGTGCACGGAATCGAACTTGAAGTGCGCAGAGCGCCGTGAAAATGGACGGGACCCAAGTGGGAGAGTGCAGCGCGCCGGCAAAAGTTGAGGGGACCCAACAGAAACTGCATAGAGCGCCAGAAAAGGTGGACGGGACCCAACTGGGAGAGCTCAGAGCGTCAGAAAAAATGGACGGGACCCAAGTGGGAGTGCGCAGCGCGCCAGGAAAAGTGCACGGAATCTAACTTGAAGTGCGCAGAGCGCCGTGAAAATGGATGGGACCCAACTGGGAGAGTGCAGCGCGCCGGCAAAAGTTGAGGGGACCCAACAGAAACTGCATAGAGCGCCAAAAAAGGTGGACGGGACCCAACTGGGAGAGCTCAGAGCGTCAGAAAAAAGGGACGAGACCCAAGTGGGAGTGCGCAGCGCGCCACGAAAAGTGCACGGAATCTGGCAGAGTGCGCAGAGCGCCGTGAAAATGGACGGGACCCAAGTGGGAGAGTGCAGCGCGCCGGCAAAAGTGCACGGAATCTGGCGAAGTGCGCAGAGCGCCGTGAAAATGGACGGGACCCAAGTGGGAGAGTGCAGCGCGCCGGGAAAAGTTGAGGGACCCAACAGAAACTGCATAGAGCGCCAGAAAAAGTGGACGGGACCCAACTGGGAGAGCACAGAGCGTCAGAAAAATGGACGAGTCCCAAGTGGGAGTGCGCAGCGCGCCACGAAAAGTGCACGGAATCTAACTTGAAGTGCGCAGAGCGCCGTGAAAATGGACGGGACCCAAGTGGGAGAGTGCAGCGCGCCGGCAAAAGTGCACGGAATCTAACTTGAAGTGCGCAGAGCGCCGTGAAAAATGGACGGGACCCAAGTGGGAGTGCGAAGAGCGCCGGGAAACGTTGAGGGGACCCAACAGAAACTGCAGAGAGCGCCAGAAAAGGTGGACGGGACCCAACTGGGAGAGCACAGAGCGTCAGAAAAAATGGACGGGACCCAAGTGGGAGTGCGCAGCGCGCCAGGAAAAGTGCACGGAATCTAACTTGAAGTGCGCAGAGCGCCGTGAAAAATGGACGGGACCCAAGTGGGAGTGCGAAGAGCGCCGGGAAAAGTTGAGGGGACCCAACAGAAACTGCATAGAGCGCCAGAAAAAGTGGACGGGACCCAACTGGGAGAGCACAGAGCGTCAGAAAAAATGGACGGGACTCAAGTGGGAGAGTGCAGCGCGCTGGCAAAAGTTGAGGGGACCCAAGAGAAACTGCATAGAGCGCCAGAAAAAGTGGACGGGACCCAACTGGGAGAGCACAGAGCGTCAGAAAAAATGGACGGGACCCAAGTGGGAGTGCGCAGCGCGCCAGGAAAAGTGCACGGAATCTAACTTGAAGTGCGCAGAGCGCCGTGAAAAATGGACGGGACCCAAGTGGGAGTGCACAGAGTGCCAGAAAAATTGGATGGGACCCATGTGGGAGAGTGCAGCGCGCCGGCAAAAGTTGAGGGGACCCAAAAGAAACTGCATAGAGCGCCAGCAAAAGTGGACGGGACACGACTGGGAGAGCAGAGAGCGTCAGGAAGAATGGACGGGACCCAATTGGGAGTGCACAGCGCGCCAGGAAAAGTGCACGGAATCTAACTTGAAGTACGCAGAGCGCCGTGAAAATGGGCGGGACCCAAGTGGGAGTGCGAAGAGCGCCGGGAAAAGTTGAGGGGACCCAACAGAAACTGCATAGAGCGCCAGCAAAAGTGGACGGGACACAACTGGGAGAGCACAGAGCGTCAGAAAAAATGGACGGGACCCAAGTGGGAGTGCGCAGCGCGCCAGGAAAAGTGCACGGAATCGAACTTGAAGTGCGCAGAGCGCCGTGAAAATGGACGGGACCCAAGTGGGAGTGCGCAGCGCGCCAGGAAAAGTGCACGGAATCTAACTTGAAGTGCGCAGAGCGCCAGGGAAAATGCACGTGACCCAACTGGGAGTGCACAGAGTGCCAGAAAATTTGACGGGACCCAAGTGGGAGAGTGCAGCGCGCCGGCAAAAGTTGAGGGGACCCAACAGAAACTGCATAGAGCGTCAGAAAAAATGAACGGGACACAACTGGGAGAGCACAGAGCGTCAGAAAAAATGGACGGGACCCGATTGGGAGTGCGCAGCGCGCCAGGAAAAGTGCACGGAATCGAACTTGAAGTGCGCAGAGCGCCGTGAAAATGGATGGGACCCAACTGGGAGAGCACAGAGCGTCAGAAAAAATGGACGGGACCCAATTGGGAGTGCGCAGCGCGCCAGGAAAAGTGCACGGAATCTAACTTGAAGTGCGCAGAGCGCCGTGAAAATGGATGGGACCCAACTGGGAGAGCACAGAGCGTCAGAAAAAATGGACGGGACCCAAGTGGGAGTGCGCAGCGCGCCGGCAAAAGTTGAGGGGACCCAACAGAAACTGCATAGAGCGCCAGAAAAAGTGGACGGGACCCAACTGGGAGAGCACAGAGCGTCAGAAAAAATGGACGGGACCCAAGTGGGAGTGCGCAGCGCGCCAGGAAAAGTGCACGGAATCTAACTTGAAGTGCGCAGAGCGCCGTGAAAAATGGACGGGACCCAAGTGGGAGTGCGCAGCGCGCCAGGAAAAGTGCACGGAATCTAACTTGAAGTGCGCAGAGCGCCAGGAAAAATGCACGGGACACAACTGGGAGTGCACAGAGTGCCAGAAAATTTGACGGGACCCAAGTGGGAGAGTGCAGCGCGCCGGCAAAAGTTGAGGGGACCCAACAGAAACTGCATAGAGCGCCAGCAAAAGTGGACGGGACACAACTGGGAGAGCACAGAGCGTCAGAAAAAATGGACGGGACCCAAGTGGGAGTGCGCAGCGCGCCAGGAAAAGTGCACGGAATCGAACTTGAAGTGCGCAGAGCGCCGTGAAAATGGACGGGACCCAAGTGGGAGAGTGCAGCGCGCCAGGAAAAGTTGACGGGACCCAACAGAAAGAGCACAGAGCGCCAGAAAAAGTGGACGGGACCCAACTGGGAGAGCACAGAGCGTCAGAAAAAATGGATGGGACCCAAGTGGGAGAGTGCAGCGCGCCGGCAAAAGTTGAGGGGACCCAACAGAAACTGCATAGAGCGCCAGAAAAAGTGGACGGGACCCAACTGGGAGAGCACAGAGCGTCAGAAAAAATGGACGGGACCCAAGTGGGAGTGCGCAGCGCGCCAGGAAAAGTGCACGGAATCTAACTTGAAGTGCGCAGAGCGCCGTGAAAAATGGACGGGACCCAAGTGGGAGTGCACAGAGTGCCAGAAAATTTGACGGGACCCAAGTGGGAGAGTGCAGCGCGCCGGCAAATGTTGAGGGGACCCAACAGAAACTGCATAGAGCGCCAGAAAAAGTGGACGGGATCCAACTGGGAGAGCACAGAGCGTCAGAAAAAATGGACGGGACCCAATTGGGAGTGCACAGCGCGCCAGGAAAAGTGCACGGAATCTAACTTGAAGTACGCAGAGCGCCGTGAAAAATGGACGGGACCCAAGTGGGAGTGCGAAGAGCGCCGGGAAAAGTTGAGGGGACCCAACAGAAACTGCATAGAGCGCCAGAAAAAGTGGACGGGACCCAACTGGGAGAGCACAGAGCGTCAGAAAAAATGGACGGGACCCAAGTGGGAGTGCGCAGCGCGCCAGGAAAAGTGCACGGAATCGAACTTGAAGTGCGCAGAGCGCCGTGAAAATGGATGGGACCCAACTGGGAGAGCACAGAGCGTCAGAAAAAATGGACGGGACCCAATTGGGAGTGCGCAGCGCGCCGGCAAAAGTTGAGGGGACCCAACAGAAACTGCATAGAGCGCCAGAAAAAGTGGACGGGACCCAACTGGGAGAGCACAGAGCGTCAGAAAAATGGACGGGACCCAATTGGGAGTGCACAGCGCGCCAGGAAAAGTGCACGGAATCTAACTGGAAGTGCGCAGAGCGCCGTGAAAAATGGACGGGACCCAAGTGGGAGTGCGCAGCGCGCCGGCAAAAGTTGAGGGGACCCAAGAAACACTGCATAGAGCGTCAGAAAATGGATGGGACCCAACTGGGAGAGCACAGAGCGTCAGAAAAAATGGACGGGACCCAATTGGGAGTGCGCAGCGCGCCAGGAAAAGTGCACGGAATCTAACTTGAAGTGCGCAGAGCGCCAGGAAAAATGCACGGGACACAACTGGGAGTGCACAGAGTGCCAGAAAATTTGACGGGACCCAAGTGGGAGAGTGCAGCGCGCCGGCAAAAGTTGAGGGGACCCAACAGAAACTGCATAGAGCGCCAGCAAAAGTGGACGGGACACAACTGGGAGAGCACAGAGCGTCAGAAAAAATGGACGGGACCCAAGTGGGAGTGCGCAGCGCGCCAGGAAAAGTGCACGGAATCTAACTTGAAGTGCGCAGAGCGCCAGGAAAAATGCGCGGGACACAACTGGGAGTGCACAGCGCGCCAGGAAAAGTGCACGGAATCTAACTTGAAGTGCGCAGAGCGCCGTGAAAAATGGACGGGACCCAAGTGGGAGTGCACAGAGTGCCAGAAAATTTGACGGGACCCAACTGGGAGAGCACAGAGCGTCAGAAAAAATGGACGGGACCCAATTGGGAGTGCACAGCGCGCCAGGAAAAGTGCACGGAATCTAACTTGAAGTGCGCAGAGCGCCGAGAAAAATGGACGGGACCCAAGTGGGAGTGCGAAGAGCGCCGGGAAAAGTTGAGGGGACCCAACAGAAACTGCATAGAGCGCCAGAAAAAGTGGACGGGACCCAACTGGGAGAGCACAGAGCGTCAGAAAAAAATGGACGGGACCCAAGTGGGAGTGCGCAGCGCGCCAGGAAAAGTGCACGGAATCTAACTTGAAGTGCGCAGAGCGCCGTGAAAAATGGACGGGACCCAACTGGGAGAGCACAGAGCGTCAGAAAAAAATGGACGGGACCCAAGTGGGAGTGCGCAGCGCGCCAGGAAAAGTGCACGGAATCTAACTTGAAGTGCGCAGAGCGCCGTGAAAAATGGACGGGACCCAAGTGGGAGTGCGAAGAGCGCCGGGAAAAGTTGAGGGGACCCAACAGAAACTGCATAGAGCACCAGAAAAAGGGGACGGGACCCAACTGGGAGAGCACAGAGGGGCAGAAAAAATGGACGGGACCCAATTGGGAGTGCGCAGCGCGCCAGGAAAAGTGCACGGAATCTAACTTGAAGTGCGCAGAGCGCCGTGAAAATGGATGGGACCCAACTGGGAGTGCAGAGCGCCGGGAAAAGTTGAGGGACCCAACAGAAACTGCATAGAGCGCCAGAAAAAGTGGACGGGACCCAACTGGGAGGCACAGAGCGTCAGAAAAATGGACGGGACCCAAGTGGGAGTGCGCAGCGCGCCGGGAAAAGTTGAGGGGACCCAACAGAAACTGCATAGAGCACCAGAAAAAGTGGACGGGACCCAACTGGGAGAGCACAGAGGGTCACAAAAAATGGATGGGACCCAATTGGGAGTGCGCAGCGCGCCAGGAAAAGTGCACGGAATCTAACTTGAAGTGCGCAGAGCGCCGTGAAAAATGGACGGGACCCAAGTGGGAGTGCGAAGAGCGCCGGGAAACGTTGAGGGGACCCAACAGAAACTGCATAGAGCGCCAGCAAAAGTGGACGGGACCCAAGTGGGAGAGCACAGAGCGTCAGAAAAAATGGACGGGACCCAATTGGGAGTGCGCAGCGCGCCAGGAAAAGTTGAGGGGACCCAACAGAAACTGCATAGAGCGCCAGAAAAAGTGGACGGGACCCAAGTCGGAGAGCAGAGAGCGTCAGAAAAAATGAACGGGACCCAAGTGGGAGTGCGCAGCGCGCCAGGAAAAGTGCACGGAATCTAAATTGAAGTGCGCAGAGCGCCGTGAAAAAATGGACGGGACGCAAGTGGGAGAGCACAGAGTGCCAGCGCGCCGGCAAAAAGTTGAGGGGACCCAACAGAAACTGCATAGAGCGCCAGAAAAAGTGGACGGGACCCAACTGGGAGAGCACAGAGCGTCAGAAAAATGGACGGGACCCAAGTGGGAGTGCGCAGCGCGCCAGGAAAAGTGCACGGAATCTAACAGAAAGTGCGCAGAGCGCCGTGAAAATGGACGGGACCCAAGTGGGAGTGCACAGAGCGCCAGAAAATTTGACGGGACCCAAGTGGGAGAGTGCAGCGCGCCGGCAAAGTTGAGGGACCCAACAGAAACTGCATAGAGCGCCAGAAAAAGTGGACGGGACCCAACTGGGAGAGCACAGAGCGTCAGAAAAAATGGACGGGACCCGATTGGGAGTGCGCAGCGCGCCAGGAAAAGTGCACGGAATCGAACTTGAAGTGCGCAGAGCGCCGTGAAAATGGACGGGACCCAAGTGGGAGTGCGAAGAGCGCCGGGAAAAGTTGAGGGGACCCAACAGAAACTGCATAGAGCGCCAGAAAAAGTGGACGGGACCCAACTGGGAGAGCACAGAGCGTCAGAAAAAATGGACGGGACCCAAGTGGGAGAGTGCAGCGCGCCGGCAAAAGTTGAGGGGACCCAACAGAAACTGCATAGAGCGCCAGAAAAAGTGGACGGGACCCAACTGGGAGAGCACAGAGCGTCAGAAAAAATGGACGGGACCCGATTGGGAGTGCGCAGCGCACCAGGAAAAGTGCACGGAATCCAACTTGAAGTGCGCAGAGCGCCGTGAAAATGGACGGGACCCAAGTGGGAGTGCGAAGCGCGCCGGGAAAAGTTGACGGGACCCAGGAGAAACTGCATAGAGCGTCAGAAAAAGTGGACGGGACCCAACTGGGAGAGCACAGAGCGTCAGAAAAAATGGACGGGACCCAAGTGGGAGTGCGCAGCGCGCCGGCAAAAGTTGAGGGGACCCAAGAGAAACTGCATAGAGCGTCAGAAAAAGTGGACGGGACCCAACTGGGAGAGCACAGAGCGTCAGAAAAAATGGACAGGAGCCAAGAGGGAGAGCGCAGAGCGCCGGGAAAAGTTGAGGGGACCCAACATAAACTGCATAGAGCGCCAGAAAAAGTGGACGGGACCCAACTGGGAGAGCACAGAGCGTCAGAAAAAATGGACGGGACCCAAGTGTGAGTGCGAAGAGCGCCGGGAAAAGTTGAGGGGACCCAACAGAAACTGCATAGAGCGCCAGAAAAAGTGGACGGGACCCAACTGGGAGAGCACAGAGCGTCAGAAAAAATGGACGGGACCCAATTGGGAGTGCACAGCGCGCCAGGAAAAGTGCACGGAATCTAACTTGAAGTGCGCAGAGCGCCGTGAAAAATGGACGGGACCCAATTGGGAGTGCGCAGCGCGCCGGCAAAAGTTGAGGGGACCCAACAGAAACTGCATAGAGCGCCAGAAAAAGTGGACGGGACCCAAGTGGGAGTGCGCAGCGCGCCAGGAAAAGTGCACGGAATCGAACTTGAAGTGCGCAGAGCGCCGTGAAAATGGATGGGACCCAACTGGGAGTGCGAAGAGCGCCGGGAAAAGTTGAGGGGACCCAACAGAAACTGCATAGAGCGCCAGAAAAAGTGGACGGGACCCAACTGGGAGAGCACAGAGCGTCAGAAAAAATGGACGGGACCCAAGTGGGAGTGCGAAGAGCGCCGGGAAAAGTTGAGGGGACCCAACAGAAACTGCATAGAGCGCCAGAAAATTTGACGGGATCCAACTGGGAGAGCACAGAGCGTCAGAAAAAATGGACGGGACCCAATTGGGAGTGCGCAGCGCTCCAGGAAAAGTGCACGGAATCTAACTTGAAGTGCGCAGAGCGCCGTGAAAAATGGACGGGACCCAAGTGGGAGTGCACCGAGTGCCAGAAAATTTGACGGGACCCAAGTGGGAGTGCGAAGAGCGCCGGGAAAAGTTGAGGGGACCCAACAGAAACTGCATAGAGCGCCAGAAAAAGTGGAAGGGACCCAACTGGGAGAGCACAGAGCGTCAGAAAAAATGGACGGGACCCAATTGGGAGTGCACAGCGCGCCAGGAAAAGTGCACGGAATCTAACTTGAAGTACGCAGAGCGCCGTGAAAAATGGACGGGACCCAAGTGGGAGTGCACAGAGTGCCAGAAAATTTGACGGGACCCAAGTGGGAGAGTGCAGCGCGCCGGCAAATGTTGAGGGGACCCAACAGAAACTGCATAGAGCGCCAGAAAAAGTGGACGGGATCCAACTGGGAGAGCACAGAGCGTCAGAAAAAATGGACGGGACCCAATTGGGAGTGCACAGCGCGCCAGGAAAAGTGCACGGAATCTAACTTGAAGTACGCAGAGCGCCGTGAAAAATGGACGGGACCCAAGTGGGAGTGCGAAGAGCGCCGGGAAAAGTTGAGGGGACCCAACAGAAACTGCATAGAGCGCCAGAAAAAGAGGACGGGACCCAACTGGGAGAGCACAGAGCGTCGTGAAAATGGACGGGACCCAAGTGGGAGTGCGAAGAGCGCCGGGAAAAGTTGAGGGGACCCAACAGAAACTGCATAGAGCGCCAAAAAAGGTGGACGGGACCCAACTGGGAGAGCTCAGAGCGTCAGAAAAAATGGACGGGACCCAAGTGGGAGTGCGCAGCGCGCCAGGAAAAGTGCACGGAATCTAACTTGAAGTGCGCAGAGCGCCGTGAAAATGGACGGGACCCAAGTGGGAGTGCGAAGAGCGCCGGGAAAAGTTGAGGGGACCCAACAGAAACTGCATAGAGCGCCAGCAAAAGTGGACGGGACCCAACTGGGAGAGCACAGAGCGTCAGAAAAAATGGACGGGACCCGATTGGGAGTGCGCAGCGCCAGGAAAAGTGCACGGAATCTAACTTGAAGTGCGCAGAGCGCCGTGAAAACGGACGGGACCCAAGTGGGAGAGTGCAGCGCGCCGGCAAAAGTTGAGGGCACCCAACAGAAACTGCATAGAGCGTCAGAAAAAATGAACGGGACACAACTGGGAGAGCACAGAGCGTCAGAAAAAATGGACGGGACCCAAGTGGGAGTGCGCAGAGCGCCAGGAAAAGTGCACGGAATCGAACTACAAGTGCGGAGAGCGCCGTGAAAATGGACGGGACCCAAGTGGGAGTGCGAAGAGCGCCGGGAAAAGTTGAGGGGACCCAACAGAAACTGCATAGAGCGTCAGAAAAAGTGGACGGGACCCAACTGGGAGAGCACAGAGCGTCAGAAAAAATGGACGGGACCCAAGTGGGAGTGCGCAGCGCGCCGGCAAAAGTTGAGGGGACCCAACAGAAACTGCATAGAGCGTCAGAAAAAGTGGACGGGACCCAACTGGGAGAGCACAGAGCGTCAGAAAAATGGACGGGACCCAAGTGGGAGTGCGCAGCGCGCCAGGAAAAGTGCACGGAATCTAACTTGAAGTGCGCAGAGCGCCGTGAAAATGGACGGGACCCAAGTGGGAGTGCACAGAGTGCCAGAAAAATTTGACGGGACCCAACTGGGAGAGCACAGAGCGTCAGAAAAATGGACGGGACCCAAGTGGGAGTGCGCAGCGCGCCAGGAAAAGTGCACGGAATCTAACTTGAAGTGCGCAGAGCGCCGTGAAAATGGACGGGACCCAAATGGGAGTGCACAGAGCTGCCAGAAAAATGGACGGGACCCAAGTGGGAGTGCGCAGGGCGTCAGAAAAAATGGACGGGACCCAAGTGGGAGTGCGCAGCGCGCCAGGAAAAGTGCACGGAATCTAACTTGAAGTGCGCAGAGCGCCGTGAAAATGGATGGGACCCAACTGGGAGAGCACAGAGCGTCAGAAAAAATGGACGGGACCCAATTGGGAGTGCGCAGAGCGCCAGAAAAGTGGACGGGACCCAATTGGGAGTGCACAGCGCGCCAGGAAAAGTGCACGGAATCTAACTTGAAGTACGCAGAGCGCCGTGAAAAATGGACGGGACCCAAGTGGGAGTGCGAAGAGCGCCGGGAAAAGTTGAGGGGACCCAACAGAAACTGCATAGAGCGCCAGAAAAAGTGGACGGGACCCAACTGGGAGAGCACAGAGCGTCAGAAAAAATGGACGGGACCCAAGTGGGAGTGCACAGAGCGCCAGCAAAAGTGCACGGGACCCAACTGGGAGAACACAGAGCGTCAGAAAAATGGACGGGACCCAAGTGGGAGTGCACAGCGCGCCAGGAAAAGTGCACGGAATCTAACTTGAAGTGCGCAGAGCGCCGTGAAAATGGACGGGACCCAAGTGGGAGTGCACAGAGCGCCAGAAAAAGTGGACGGGACCCAACTGGGAGAGCACAGAGCGTCAGAAAATGGACGGGACCCAAGTGGGAGTGCGCAGCGCGCCAGGAAAAGTGCACGGAATCTAACTTGAAGTGCGCAGAGCGCCGTGAAAAATGGACGGGACCCAAGTGGGAGTGCACAGAGTGCCAGAAAATTTGACGGGACCCAACTGGGAGAACAGCGTCAGAAAAAGTGGACGGGACCCAATTGGGAGTGCACAGCGCGCCAGGAAAAGTGCACGGAATCTAACTTGAAGTACGCAGAGCGCCGTGAAAAATGGACGGGACCCAAGTGGGAGTGCGAAGAGCGCCGGGAAAAGTTGAGGGGACCCAACAGAAACTGCATAGAGCGCCAGAAAAAGTGGACGGGACCCAACTGGGAGAGCACAGAGCGTCAGAAAAAATGGACGGGACCCAAGTGGGAGTGCACAGAGTGCCAGAAAATTTGACGGGACCCAACTGGGAGAGCACAGAGCGTCACAAAAAATGGACGGGACCCAATTGGGAGTGCACAGCGCGCCAGGAAAAGTGCACGGAATCTAACTTGAAGTACGCAGAGCGCCGTGAAAAATGGACGGGACCCAAGTGGGAGTGCGAAGAGCGCCGGGAAAAGTTGAGGGGACCCAACAGAAACTGCATAGAGCGCCAGAAAAAGTGGAAGGGACCCAACTGGGAGAGCACAGAGCGTCAGAAAAAATGGACGGGACCCAATTGGGAGTGCACAGCGCGCCAGGAAAAGTGCACGGAATCTAACTTGAAGTGCGCAGAGCGCCGTGAAAAATGGACGGGACCCAAGTGGGAGAGTGCAGCGCGCCGGCAAAAGTTGAGGGGACCCAACAGAAACTGCATAGAGCGTCAGAAAAAATGAACGGGACACAACTGGGAGAGCACAGAGCGTCAGAAAAAATGGACGGGACCCAAGTGAGAGTGCGCAGCGCGCCAGGAAAAGTGCACGGAATCTAACTTGAAGTACGCAGAGCGCCGTGAAAAATGGACGGGACCCAAGTGGGAGTGCGAAGAGCGCCGGGAAAAGTTGAGGGGACCCAACAGAAACTGCATAGAGCGCCAGAAAAAGTGGACGGGACCCAACTGGGAGAGCACAGAGCGTCAGAAAAAATGGACGGGACCCAATTGGGAGTGCACAGCGCGCCAGGAAAAGTGCACGGAATCTAACTTGAAGTACGCAGAGCGCCGTGAAAAATGGACGGGACCCAAGTGGGAGTGCGAAGAGCGCCGGGAAAAGTTGAGGGGACCCAACAGAAACTGCATAGAGCGCCAGAAAAAGTGGACGGGACCCAACTGGGAGAGCACAGAGCGTCAGAAAAAATGGACGGGACCCAATTGGGAGTGCACAGCGCGCCAGGAAAAGTGCACGGAATCTAACTTGAAGTGCGCAGAGCGCCGTGAAAAATGGACGGGACCCAAGTGGGAGTGCACAGAGTGCCAGAAAATTTGACGGGACCCAACTGGGAGAGCACAGAGCGTCACAAAAAATGGACGGGACCCAATTGGGAGTGCACAGCGCGCCAGGAAAAGTGCACGGAATCTAACTTGAAGTACGCAGAGCGCCGTGGAAAATGGACGGGACCCAAGTGGGAGTGCATAGAGCGCCAGAAAAAGTGGACGGGACCCAACTGGGAGAGCACAGAGCGTCACAAAAAATGGACGGGACCCAATTGGGAGTGCACAGCGCGCCAGGAAAAGTGCACGGAATCTAACTTGAAGTGCGCAGAGCGCCGTGAAAAATGGACGGGACCCAAGTGGGAGTGCACAGAGTGCCAGAAAATTTGACGGGACCCAACTGGGAGAGCACAGAGCGTCACAAAAAATGGACGGGACCCAATTGGGAGTGCACAGCGCGCCAGGAAAAGTGCACGGAATCTAACTTGAAGTGCGCAGAGCGCCGAGAAAATGGACGGGACCCAAGTGGGAGTGCGAAGAGCGCCGGGAAAAGTTGAGGACCCAACAGAAACTGCATAGAGCGCCAGAAAAAGTGGACGGGACCCAACGGGGAGAGCACAGAGCGTCAGAAAAAATGGACGGGACCCAAGTGGGAGTGCACAGAGTGCCAGAAAATTTGACGGGACCCAACTGGGAGAGCACAGAGCGTCACAAAAAATGGACGGGACCCAATTGGGAGTGCACAGCGCGCCAGGAAAAGTGCACGGAATCTAACTTGAAGTACGCAGAGCGCCGTGAAAAATGGACGGGACCCAAGTGGGAGTGCGAAGAGCGCCGGGAAAAGTTGAGGGGACCCAACAGAAACTGCATAGAGCGCCAGAAAAAGTGGACGGGACCCAACTGGGAGAGCACAGAGCGTCAGAAAAAATGGACGGGACCCAATTGGGAGTGCACAGCGCGCCAGGAAAAGTGCACGGAATCTAACTTGAAGTGCGCAGAGCGCCGTGAAAAATGGACGGGACCCAAGTGGGAGAGTGCAGCGCGCCGGCAAAAGTTGAGGGGACCCAACAGAAACTGCATAGAGCGCCAGAAAAAGTGGACGGGACCCAACTGGGAGAGCACAGAGCGTCAGAAAAAATGGACGGGACCCAAGTGGGAGTGCGCAGCGCGCCGGCAAAAGTTGAGGGGACCCAACAGAAACTGCATAGAGCGCCAGAAAAATTGGACGGGACCCAACTGGGAGTGCACATAGTGCCAGAAAAATTGGATGGGACCCATGTGGGAGTGCGCAGCGCGCCGGTAAAAGTTGAGGGGACCCAACAGAAACTGCATAGAGCGCCAGAAAAATTGGACGGGACCCAACTGGGAGTGCACATAGTGCCAGAAAAATTGGATGGGACCCAAGTGGGAGTGCGCAGAACGTCGGGAAAAAATTGACGGGACCCAACAGAAAGAGCACAGAGCGCCAGAAAAAGTGGGCGGGATCCAACTGGGAGTGCACAGAGCGCCAAAAAACGGACGGAACCCAAGTGGGAGTGCGCAGAACGCTGGGAAAAATTGGTACAGGACCCAGCAGAAAGAGCACAGAGCGCCAGAAAAAGTGGGCGGGATCCAACTGGGAGTGCGTAGGGCGCCGGGGAATGTGGACGGGACCCAAGTGGGAGTGCGCAGAACGCCGGGAAAAATTGGTACAGGACCCAGCAGAAAGAGCACAGAGCGCCAGAAAAAGTGGGCGGGACCCAACTGGGAGAGCACAGAGCGTCAGAAAATGGACGGGACCCAAGTGGGAGTGCGCAGAGCGCCGGGAAAAGTTGACGGGACCCAACAGAAAGTGCATAGAGCGCCAGGAAAAGTGGACGGGACCCAACTGGGAGTGCACAGAGCGCCGTGAAAAGGGCCGGGGCCCAAGTGGGAGTGCGAAGAGCGCCGGGAAAAGTTGAGGGGACCCAACAGAAACTGCATAGAGCGCCAGAAAAAGTGGACGGGACCCAACTGGGAGAGCACAGAGCGTCAGAAAAAATGGACGGGACCCAATTGGGAGTGCACAGCGCGCCAGGAAAAGTGCACGGAATCTAACTTGAAGTACGCAGAGCGCCGTGAAAAATGGACGGGACCCAAGTGGGAGTGCGAAGAGCGCCGGGAAAAGTTGAGGGGACCCAACAGAAACTGCATAGAGCGCCAGAAAAAGTGGACGGGACCCAACTGGGAGAGCACAGAGCGTCAGAAAAAATGGACGGGACCCAAGTGGGAGTGCGAAGAGCGCCGGGAAAAGTTGAGGGGACCCAACAGAAACTGCATAGAGCGCCAGAAAAAGTGGACGGGACCCAACTGGGAGAGCACAGAGCGTCAGAAAAAATGGACGGGACCCAGAGTGGGAGTGCGCAGAGCGCCGGGAAAAGTTGAGGGGACCCAACAGAAACTGCATAGAGCGCCAGAAAAAGTGGACGGGACCCAACTGGGAGAGCACAGAGCGTCAGAAAAAATGGACGGGACCCAAGTGGGAGTGCGCAGAGCGCCGGGAACAGTTGAGGACCCAACAGAAACTGCATAGAGCGCCAGAAAAAGTGGACGGGACCCAACTGGGAGAGCACAGAGCGTCACAAAAAATGGACGGGACCCAAGTGGGAGTGCGAAGAGCGCCGGGAAAAGTTGAGGGGACCCAACAGAAACTGCATAGAGCGCCAGAAAAAGTGGACGGGACCCAACTGGGAGAGCACAGAGCGTCAGAAAAAATGGACGGGACCCAAGTGGGAGTGCGAAGAGCGCCGGGGAAAGTTGAGGGGACCCAACAGAAACTGCATAGAGCGCCAGAAAAAGTGGACGGGACCCAACTGGGAGAGCACAGAGCGTCACAAAAAATGGACGGGACCCAAGTGGGAGTGCGAAGAGCGCCGGGAAAAGTTGAGGGGACCCAACAGAAACTGCATAGAGCGCCAGAAAAAGTGGACGGGACCCAACTGGGAGAGCACAGAGCGTCAGAAAAATGGACGGGACCCAAGTGGGAGTGCGAAGAGCGCCGGGAAAGTTGAGGGGACCCAACAGAAACTGCATAGAGCGCCAGAAAAAGTGGACGGGACCCAACTGGGAGAGCACAGAGCGTCAGAAAAAATGGACGGGACCCAAGTGGGAGTGCGAAGAGCGCCGGGAAAAGTTGAGGGGACCCAACAGAAACTGCATAGAGCGCCAGAAAAAGTGGACGGGACCCAACTGGGAGAGCACAGAGCGTCAGAAAAAATGGACGGGACCCAAGTGGGAGTGCGAAGGGCGCCGGGAAAAGTTGAGGGACCCAACAGAAACTGCATAGAGCGCCAGAAAAAGTGGACGGGACCCAACTGGGAGAGCACAGAGCGTCAGAAAAATGGACGGGACCCAAGTGGGAGTGCGAAGAGCGCCGGGAAAAGTTGAGGGGACCCAAGAGAAACTGCATAGAGCGTCAGAAAAAGTGGACGGGACCCAACTGGGAGAGCACAGAGCGTCAGAAAAGATGGACGGGACCCAAGTGGGAGTGCGCAGCGCGCCGGCAAAAGTTGAGGGGACCCAAGAGAAACTGCATAGAGCGTCAGAAAAAGTGGACGGGACCCAACTGGGAGAGCACAGAGCGTCAGAAAAAATGGACGGGACCCAAGTGGGAGAGTGCAGCGCGCCAGGAAAAGTGCACGGAATCTAACAGAAAGTGCGCAGAGCGCCAGAAAAAGTGGACGGGACCCAACTGGGAGAGTGCACAGAGCGCCAGAAAAATGGACGGGACCCAACTGGGAGTGCACAGAGCGTCAGAAAAATGGACGGGACCCAATTGGGACTGCACAGAGCGCCAGGAAAAGTGCACGGAATCTAACTTGAAGTGCGCAGAGCGCCGTGAAAAATGGACGGGACCCAAGTGGGAGAGTGCAGCGCGCCGGCAAAAGTTGAGGGGACCCAAGAGAAACTGCATAGAGCGTCAGAAAAAGTGGACGGGACCCAACTGGGAGAGCACAGAGCGTCAGAAAAAATGGACGGGACCCGATTGGGAGTGCGCAGCGCCAGGAAAAGTGCACGGAATCTAACTTGAAGTGCGCAGAGCGCCGTGAAAAATGGACGGGACCCAAGTGGGAGTGCGAAGAGCGCCGGCAAAAGTTGAGGGGACCCAACAGAAACTGCATAGAGCGTCAGAAAAAGTGGACGGGACCCAACTGGGAGAGCACAGAGCGTCAGAAAAAATGGACGGGACCCAAGTGGGAGTGCGCAGCGCGCCGGCAAAAGTTGAGGGGACCCAAGAGAAACTGCATAGAGCGTCAGAAAAAGTGGACGGGACCCAACTGGGAGAGCACAGAGCGTCAGAAAAGATGGACGGGACCCAAGTGGGAGTGCGCAGCGCGCCGGCAAAAGTTGAGGGGACCCAACAGAAACTGCATAGAGCGCCAGAAAAAGTGGACGGGACCCAACTGGGAGAGCACAGAGCGTCAGAAAAATGGACGGGACCCAAGTGGGAGTGCGCAGCGCGCCAGGAAAAGTGCACGGAATCTGGCAGAAGTGCGCAGAGCGCCGTGAAAAATGGACGGGACCCAAGTGGGAGTGCATAGAGCGCCAGAAAAAGTGGACGGGACCCAACTGGGAGAGCACAGAGCGTCAGAAAAATGGACGGGACCCAAGTGGGAGTGCACAGAGCGCCAGGAAAAGTGCACGGGACCCAACAGAAAGTGCGCAGAGCGCCGGCAAAATGGACGGGACCCAACTGGGAGTGCATAGAGCGCCAGAAAAAGTGGACGGGACCCAACTGGGAGAGCACAGAGCGTCAGAAAAATGGACGGGACCCAATTGGGAGTGCACAGCGCGCCAGGAAAAGTGCACGGAATCTAACTTGAAGTACGCAGAGCGCCGTGAAAAATGGACGGGACCCAAGTGGGAGTGCGAAGAGCGCCGGGAAAAGTTGAGGGACCCAACAGAAACTGCATAGAGCGCCAGAAAAAGTGGACGGGACCCAACTGGGAGAGCACAGAGCGTCAGAAAAAATGGACGGGACCCAAGTGGGAGTGCGCAGCGCGCCGGCAAAAGTTGAGGGGACCCAACAGAAACTGCATAGAGCGCCAGAAAAAGTGGACGGGACCCAACTGGGAGAGCACAGAGCGTCAGAAAAAATGGACGGGACCCAAGTGGGAGTGCGAAGAGCGCCGGGAAAAGTTGAGGGGACCCAACAGAAACTGCATAGAGCGCCATAAAAAGTGGACGGGATCCAACTGGGAGAGCACAGAGCGTCAGAAAAAATGGACGGGACCCAATTGGGAGTGCACAGCGCGCCAGGAAAAGTGCACGGAATCTAACTTGAAGTACGCAGAGCGCCGTGAAAATGGGCGGGACCCAAGTGGGAGTGCGAAGAGCGCCGGGAAAAGTTGAGGGGACCCAACAGAAACTGCATAGAGCGCCAGAAAAGTGGACGGGACCCAACTGGGAGAGCACAGAGCGTCAGAAAAATGGACGGGACCCAAGTGGGAGTGCGCAGCGCGCCGGGGAAAAGTTGAGGGGACCCAACTGGAAACTGCATAGAGCGCCAGAAAAAGTGGACGGGACCCAACTGGGAGAGCACAGAGCGTCAGAAAAAATGGACGGGACCCAAGTGGGAGTGCGAAGAGCGCCGGGAAAAGTTGAGGGGACCCAACAGAAACTGCATAGAGCGCCAGAAAAAGTGGACGGGACCCAACTGGGAGAGCACAGAGCGTCAGAAAAAATGGACGGGACCCAAGTGGGAGCGCCCAGCGCGCCGGGAAAAGTTGAGGGACCCAACAGAAACTGCATAGAGCGCCAGAAAAAGTGGACGGGACCCAACTGGGAGAGCACAGAGCGTCAGAAAAAATGGACGGGACCCAAGTGGGAGTGCGAAGAGCGCCGGGAAAAGTTGAGGGGACCCAACAGAAACTGCATAGAGCGCCAGAAAAAGTGGACGGGACCCAACTGGGAGAGCACAGAGCGTCAGAAAAAATGGACGGGACCCAAGTGGGAGTGCGAAGAGCGCCGGGAAAAGTTGAGGGGACCCAACAGAAACTGCATAGAGCGCCAGAAAAAGTGGACGGGACCCAACTGGGAGAGCACAGAGCGTCAGAAAATGGACGGGACCCAAGTGGGAGTGCGCAGCGCGCCAGGAAAAGTGCACGGAATCTGGCAGTGCGCAGAGCGCCGTGAAAAATGGACGGGACCCAAGTGGGAGTGCGAAGAGCGCCGGGAAAAGTTGAGGGGACCCAACAGAAACTGCATAGAGCGCCAGAAAACGTGGACGGGACCCAACTGGGAGAGCACAGAGCGTCAGAAAAATGGACGGGACCCAGAGTGGGAGTGCGCAGAGCGCCGGGAAAAGTTGAGGGGACCCAACAGAAACTGCATAGAGCGCCAGAAAAGTGGACGGGACCCAACTGGGAGAGCACAGAGCGTCAGAAAAGATGGACGGGACCCAAGTGGGAGTGCGCAGCGCGCCGGCAAAAGTTGAGGGGACCCAACAGAAACTGCATAGAGCGCCAGAAAAAGAGGACGGGACCCAACTGGGAGAGCACAGAGCGTCAGAAAAGTGGACGGGACCCAAGTGGGAGTGCGCAGCGCGCCGGCAAAAGTTGAGGGGACCCAACAGAAACTGCATAGAGCGTCAGAAAAAGTGGACGGGACCCAACTGGGAGAGCACAGAGCGTCAGAAAAAATGGACGGGACCCAAGTGGGAGTGCGCAGCGCGCCGGCAAAAGTTGAGGGGACCCAAGAGAAACTGCATAGAGCGTCAGAAAAAGTGGACGGGACCCAACTGGGAGAGCACAGAGCGTCAGAAAAAATGGACGGGACCCAAGTGGGAGTGCGCAGCGCGCCGGGAAAAGTGCACGGAATCTAACTTGAAGTGCGCAGAGCGCCGTGAAAAATGGACGGGACCCAAGTGGGAGTGCGCAGCGCGCCGGCAAAAGTTGAGGGGACCCAAGAAACACTGCATAGAGCGTCAGAAAAAGTGGACGGGACCCAACTGGGAGAGCACAGAGCGTCAGAAAAAATGGACGGGACCCAAGTGGGAGTGCGCAGCGCGCCGGCAAAAGTTGAGGGGACCCAACAGAAACTGCATAGAGCGTCAGAAAAAGTGGACGGGACCCAACTGGGAGAGCACAGAGCGTCAGAAAAAATGGACGGGACCCAAGTGGGAGTGCGCAGCGCCGGGAAAAGTTGAGGGACCCAACAGAAACTGCATAGAGCGCCAGAAAAAGTGGACGGGACCCAACTGGGAGAGCACAGAGCGTCAGAAAAAATGGACGGGACCCAAGTGGGAGTGCGCAGCGCGCCGGGAAAAGTGCACGGACCCAACTGGGGGTGCATAGAGCGCCAGAAAAAGTGGACGGGACCCAACTGGGAGAGCACAGAGCGTCAGAAAAAATGGACGGGACCCAAGTGGGAGTGCGCAGCGCGCCGGGAAAAGTTGATGGGACCCAACTGGTAGAGCGTAGAGCTCCAGAAAAAGTGGACGGGACCCATCTGGGAGAGCACAGAGCGTCAGAAAAAATGGACGGGACCCAAGCGAGAGTGCGCAGCGCGCCAGGAAAAGTGCACGGAATCTAACTTGAAGTGCGCAGAGCGCCGTGAAAAATGGACGGGACCCAAGTGGGGGTGCGCAGCGCGATGAAAAAGTTGAGGGGACCCAAGAGAAACTGCATAGAGCGTCAGAAAAAGTGGACGGGACCCAACTGGGAGAGCACAGAGCGTCAGAAAAAATGGACGGGACCCGATTGGGAGTGCGCAGCGCCAGGAAAAGTGGACGGGACCCAACTGGGAGAGCACAGAGCGTCAGAAAAAATGGACGGGACCCAAGTGGGAGAGCACAGAGCGTCAGAAAAATGGACGGGACCCAAGTGGGAGTGCGCAGCGCGATAGAAAAAGTTGAGGGACCCAACTGAAAGTGCATAGAGCGCCAGAAAAAGTGGACGGGACCCAACTGGGAGAGCACAGAGCGTCAGAAAAAATGGACGGGACCCAAGTGGGAGTGCGCAGCGCGCCGGGAAAAGTTGAGGGACCCAACTGGGAGTGCATAGAGCGCCAGAAAAAGTGGACGGGACCCAACTGGGAGAGCACAGAGCGTCAGAAAAAATGGACGGGACCCAAGTGGGAGTGCGCAGCGCGCCGGCAAAAGTTGAGGGGACCCAAGAGAAACTGCATAGAGCGTCAGAAAAAGTGGACGGGACCCAACTGGGAGAGCACAGAGCGTCAGAAAAGATGGACGGGACCCAAGTGGGAGTGCGCAGCGCGCCGGCAAAAGTTGAGGGGACCCAACAGAAACTGCATAGAGCGTCAGAAAAAGTGGACGGGACCCAACTGGGAGAGCACAGAGCGTCAGAAAAGATGGACGGGACCCAAGTGGGAGTGCGCAGCGCGCCGGCAAAAGTTGAGGGGACCCAACAGAAACTGCATAGAGCGTCAGAAAAAGTGGACGGGACCCAACTGGGAGAGCACAGAGCGTCAGAAAAAATGGACGGGACTCAAGTGGGAGTGCGCAGCGCGCCGGCAAAAGTTGAGGGACCCAACTGGGAGTGCATAGAGCGCCAGAAAAAGTGGACGGGACCCAACTGGGAGAGCACAGAGCGTCAGAAAAAATGGACGGGACCCAAGTGGGAGTGCGCAGCGCGATAGAAAAAGTTGGATAGGACCCAACAGAAACTGCATAGAGCGCCAGAAAAAGTGGACGGGACCCAACTGGGAGAGCACAGAGCGTCAGAAAAATGGACGGGACCCAAGTGGGAGTGCGCAGCGCCGATAGAAAAGTTGATGGGACCCAACTGGGAGTGCATAGAGCGCCAGAAAAAGTGGACGGGACCCAACTGGGAGAGCACAGAGCGTCAGAAAAAATGGACGGGACCCAAGTGGGAGTGCGCAGCGCGCCGGGAAAAGTTGAGGGGACCCAACTGGGAGTGCATAGAGCGCCAGAAAAAGTGGACGGGACCCAACTGGGAGAGCACAGAGCGTCAGAAAAAATGGACGGGACCCAAGTGGGAGTGCGCAGCGCGATGGAAAAGTTGATGGGACCCAACAGAAACTGCATAGAGCGCCAGAAAAAGTGGACGGGACCCAACTGGGAGAGCACAGAGCGTCAGAAAAAATGGACGGGACCCAAGTGGGAGTGCGCAGCGCGAGAAAAAGTTGAGGGACCCAACAGAAACTGCATAGAGCGCCAGAAAAAGTGGACGGGACCCAACTGGGAGAGCACAGAGCGTCAGAAAAATGGACGGGACCCAAGTGGGAGTGCGCAGCGCGCCGGAAAAAGTTGATGGGACCCAACTGGGAGTGCATAGAGCGCCAGAAAAAGTGGACGGGACCCAACTGGGAGAGCACAGAGCGTCAGAAAAAATGGACGGGACCCAAGTGGGAGTGCGCAGCGCGCCAGGAAAAGTGCACGGAATCTAACTTGAAGTGCGCAGAGCGCCGTGAAAAATGGACGGGACCCAGAGTGGGAGTGCGCAGCGCGATGAAAAAAGTTGATGGGACCCAACAGAAACTGCATAGAGCGCCAGAAAAAGTGGACGGGACCCAACTGGGAGAGCACAGAGCGTCAGAAAAAAATGGACGGGACCCAAGTGGGAGTGCGCAGCGCGCCGGGAAAAGTGGATAGGACCCAACTGGGAGTGCGCAGAGCGCCAGAAAAAGTGGACGGGACCCAACTGGGAGAGCACAGAGCGTCAGAAAAAATGGACGGGACCCAAGTGGGAGTGCGCAGAGCGCCGATAGAAAAGTGGATGGGACCCAACTGGGAGTGCATAGAGCGCCAGAAAAAGTGGACGGGACCCAACTGGGAGAGCACAGAGCGTCAGAAAAATGGACGGGACCCAAGTGGGAGTGCGCAGCGCGCCGGGAAAAGTTGAGGGGACCCAACAGAAATTGCATAGAGCGCCAGAAAAAGTGGACGGGACCCAACTGGGAGAGCACAGAGCGTCAGAAAAAAATGGACGGGACCCAAGTGGGAGTGCGCAGCGCGCCAGGAAAAGTGCACGGAATCTAACTTGAAGTGCGCAGAGCGCCGTGAAAAATGGTCGGGACCTAACTGGGAGAGCACAGAGCGTCAGAAAAAAATGGACGGGACCCAAGTGGGAGTGCGCAGCGCGCCAGGAAAAGTGCACGGGACCCAACTGGGAGTGCGCAGAGCGCCGTGAAAAATGGACGGGACCCAAGTGGGAGTGCGCAGCGCGCCAGGAAAAGTGCACGGAATCTAACTTGAAGTGCGCAGAGCGCCGTGAAAAATGGACGGGACCCAAGTGGGAGTGCGCAGCGCGATAGAAAAATTGGATGGGACCCAACTGGGAGTGCATAGAGCGCCAGAAAAAGTGGACGGGACCCAACTGGGAGAGCACAGAGCGTCAGAAAAAAAATGGACGGGACCCAAGTGGGAGTGCGCAGCGCGATAGAAAAATTGGATGGGACCCAACTGGGAGTGCATAGAGCGCCAGAAAAAGTGGACGGGACCCAACTGGGAGAGCACAGAGCGTCAGAAAAAAATGGACGGGACCCAAGTGGGAGTGCGCAGCGCGCCAGGAAAAGTGCACGGAATCTAACTTGAAGTGCGCAGAGCGCCGTGAAAAATGGACGGGACCCAAGTGGGAGTGCGCAGCGCGATAGAAAAATTGGATGGGACCCAACTGGGAGTGCATAGAGCGCCAGAAAAAGTGGACGGGACCCAACTGGGAGAGCACAGAGCGTCAGAAAAAAATGGACGGGACCCAAGTGGGAGTGCGCAGCGCGCCAGGAAAAATGGACGGGACCCAAGTGGGAGTGCGCAGCGCGCCAGAAAAGTGGACGGGACCCAACTGGGAGAGCACAGAGCGTCAGAAAAAATGGACGGGACCCAAGTGGGAGTGCGCAGCGCTATAGAAAAATTGGATGGGACCCAACTGGGAGTGCATAGAGCGCCAGAAAAGTGGACGGGACCCAACTGGGAGAGCACAGAGCGTCAGAAAAAATGGACGGGACCCAGAGTGGGAGTGCGCAGCGCCGAAAAGTTGATGGGACCCAACAGAAACTGCATAGAGCGCCAGAAAAAGTGGACGGGACCCAACTGGGAGAGCACAGAGCGTCAGAAAAATGGACGGGACCCAAGTGGGAGTGCGCAGCGCGATAGAAAAAGTTGATGGGACCCAACTGGGAGTGCATAGAGCGCCAGAAAAAGTGGACGGGACCCAACTGGGAGAGCACAGAGCGTCAGAAAAAATGGACGGGACCCAAGTGGGAGTGCGCAGCGCGCCGGAAAAAGTGGATGGGACCCAACTGGGAGTGCATAGAGCGCCAGAAAAGTGGACGGGACCCAACTGGGAGAGCACAGAGCGTCAGAAAAAATGGACGGGACCCAAGTGGGAGTGCGCGAGCGCCGGGAAAAGTTGAGGGACCCAACAGAAACTGCATAGAGCGCCAGAAAAAGTGGACGGGACCCAACTGGGAGAGCACAGAGCGTCAGAAAAAATGGACGGGACCCAAGTGGGAGTGCGCAGCGCGCCGGGAAAAGTTGATAGGACCCAACAGGGAGTGCATAGAGCGCCAGAAAAGTGGACGGGACCCAACTGGGAGAGCACAGAGCGTCAGAAAAATGGACGGGACCCAAGTGGGAGTGCGCAGCGCGATGAAAAAGTGGATGGGACCCAACTGGGAGTGCGTAGAGCGCCAGAAAAAGTGGACGGGACCCAACTGGGAGAGCACAGAGCGTCAGAAAAAATGGAGGGGACCCAAGGGGGGGGGCGCAGCGCGCCGGCAAAAGTTGAGGGGACCCAACTGGGAGTGCATAGAGCGCCAGAAAAAGTGGACGGGACCCAACTGGGAGAGCACAGAGCGTCAGAAAAAATGGACGGGACCCAAGTGGGAGTGCGAAGAGCGCCGATAGAAAAGTTGGAGGGGACCCAACAGAAACTGCATAGAGCGCCAGAAAAAGTGGACGGGACCCAACTGGGAGAGCACAGAGCGTCAGAAAAAATGGACGGGACCCAAGTGGGAGTGCGCAGCGCGATAGAAAAATTGGATGGGACCCAACTGGGAGTGCATAGAGCGCCAGAAAAAGTGGACGGGACCCAACTGGGAGAGCACAGAGCGTCAGAAAAAAATGGACGGGACCCAAGTGGGAGTGCGCAGCGCGCCAGGAAAAGTGCACGGAATCTAACTTGAAGTGCGCAGAGCGCCGTGAAAAATGGACGGGACCCAACTGGGAGAGCACAGAGCGTCAGAAAAAAATGGACGGGACCCAAGTGGGAGTGCGCAGCGCGCCAGGAAAAGTGCACGGAATCTAACTTGAAGTGCGCAGAGCGCCGTGAAAAATGGACGGGACCCAAGTGGGAGTGCGCAGCGCGCCAGGAAAAGTGCACGGAATCTAACTTGAAGTGCGCAGAGCGCCGTGAAAAATGGACGGGACCCAAGTGGGAGTGCGCAGCGCGATAGAAAAATTGGATGGGACCCAACTGGGAGTGCATAGAGCGCCAGAAAAAGTGGACGGGACCCAACTGGGAGAGCACAGAGCGTCAGAAAAAATGGACGGGACCCAAGTGGGAGTGCGCAGCGCGCCGGGGAAAGTTGATGGGACCCAACTGGGAGTGCATAGAGCGCCAGAAAAAGTGGACGGGACCCAACTGGGAGAGCACAGAGCGTCAGAAAAAATGGACGGGACCCAAGTGGGAGTGCACAGCGCGCCAGAAAAAGTGCACGGAATCTAACTGGGAGTGCGCAGAGCGCCGTGAAAAATGGACGGGACCCAAGTGGGAGTGCGCAGCGCGATGAAAAATTGGATGGGACCCAACTGGGAGTGCATAGAGCGCCAGAAAAAGTGGACGGGACCCAACTGGGAGAGCACAGAGCGTCAGAAAAAAATGGACGGGACCCAAGTGGGAGTGCGCAGCGCGCCGGGGAAAGTTGATAGGACCCAACAGGGAGTGCGTAGAGCGCCAGAAAAAGTGGACGGGACCCAACTGGGAGAGCACAGAGCGTCAGAAAAAATGGACGGGACCCAAGTGGGAGTGCGCAGCGCGATAGAAAAATTGGATAGGACCCAACTGGGAGTGCATAGAGCGCCAGAAAAAGTGGACGGGACCCAACTGGGAGAGCACAGAGCGTCAGAAAAATGGACGGGACCCAAGTGGGAGTGCGCAGCGCGATAGAAAAAGTGGATAGACCCAACTGGCAGAGTGCGCAGAGCGCCAGAAAAGTGGACGGGACCCAACTGGGAGAGCACAGAGCGTCAGAAAAAAATGGACGGGACCCAAGTGGGAGTGCACAGCGCGAAAGAAAAATTGGATGGGACCCAACTGGGAGTGCATAGAGCGCCAGAAAAAGTGGACGGGACCCAACTGGGAGAGCACAGAGCGTCAGAAAAAAATGGACGGGACCCAAGTGGGAGTGCGCAGCGCGCCAGGAAAAGTGCACGGAATCTAACTTGAAGTGCGCAGAGCGCCGTGAAAAATGGACGGGACCCAAGTGGGAGTGCGCAGCGCGATAGAAAAATTGGATGGGACCCAACTGGGAGTGCATAGAGCGCCAGAAAAAGTGGACGGGACCCAACTGGGAGAGCACAGAGCGTCAGAAAAAATGGACGGGACCCAAGTGGGAGTGCGCAGCGCGATAGAAAAATTGGATGGGACCCAACTGGGAGTGTATAGAGCGCCAGAAAAAGTGGACGGGACCCAACTGGGAGAGCACAGAGCGTCAGAAAAAATGGACGGGACCCAAGTGGGAGTGCACAGCGCGCCAGAAAAAGTGCACGGAATCTAACTTGAAGTGCGCAGAGCGCCGTGAAAAATGGACGGGACCCAAGTGGGAGTGCGCAGCGCGATAGAAAAATTGGATGGGACCCAACTGGGAGTGCATAGAGCGCCAGAAAAGTGGACGGGACCCAACTGGGAGAGCACAGAGCGTCAGAAAAAATGGACGGGACCCAAGTGGGAGTGCGCAGCGCGATAGAAAAATTGGATAGGACCCAACTGGGAGTGCGTAGAGCGCCAGAAAAAGTGGACGGGACCCAACTGGGAGAGCACAGAGCGTCAGAAAAAATGGACGGGACCCAAGTGGGAGTGCGCAGCGCGATAGAAAAATTGGATAGGACCCAACTGGGAGTGCATAGAGCGCCAGAAAAAGTGGACGGGACCCAACTGGGAGAGCACAGAGCGTCAGAAAAAATGGACGGGACCCAAGTGGGAGTGCGCAGCGCGATAGAAAAATTGGATAGGACCCAACTGGGAGTGCATAGAGCGCCAGAAAAAGTGGACGGGACCCAACTGGGAGAGCACAGAGCGTCAGAAAAAATGGACGGGACCCAAGTGGGAGTGCGCAGCGCGATAGAAAAATTGGATAGGACCCAACTGGGAGTGCGTAGAGCGCCAGAAAAAGTGGACGGGACCCAACTGGGAGAGCACAGAGCGTCAGAAAAAATGGACGGGACCCAAGTGGGAGTGCGCAGCGCGATAGAAAAATTGGATAGGACCCAACTGGGAGTGCATAGAGCGCCAGAAAAAGTGGACGGGACCCAACTGGGAGAGCACAGAGCGTCAGAAAAAATGGACGGGACCCAAGTGGGAGTGCGCAGCGCGCCAGGAAAAGTGGACGGGACCCAACTGAAGTGCGTAGAGCGCCAGAAAAAGTGGACGGGACCCAACTGGGAGAGCACAGAGCGTCAGAAAAAATGGACGGGACCCAAGTGGGAGTGCGCAGCGCGATAGAAAATTGGATAGGACCCAACTGGGAGTGCATAGAGCGCCAGAAAAAGTGGACGGGACCCAACTGGGAGAGCACAGAGCGTCAGAAAAAATGGACGGGACCCAAGTGGGAGTGCGCAGCGCGATAGAAAAATTGGATGGGACCCAACTGGGAGTGCGTAGAGCGCCAGAAAAAGTGGACGGGACCCAACTGGGAGAGCACAGAGCGCCAGAAAAATGGACGGGACCCAGAGTGGGAGTGCGCAGCGCGATGAAAAATTGGATAGGACCCAACTGGGAGTGCATAGAGCGCCAGAAAAAGTGGACGGGACCCAACTGGGAGAGCACAGAGCGTCAGAAAAATGGACGGGACCCAGAGTGGGAGTGCGCAGCGCGCCGGGAAAAATTGGATAGGACCCAACTGGGAGTGCGTAGAGCGCCAGAAAAAGTGGACGGGACCCAACTGGGAGAGCACAGAGCGTCAGAAAAAATGGACGGGACCCAAGCGGGAGTGCGCAGCGCGATACAAAAATTGGATAGGACCCAACTGGGAGTGCGTAGAGCGCCAGAAAAAGTGGACGGGACCCAACTGGGAGAGCACAGAGCGTCAGAAAAAATGGACGGGGCCCAAGTGGGAGTGCACAGCGCGCCAGGAAAAGTGCACGGAATCTAACTTGAAGTGCGCAGAGCGCCGTGAAAAATGGACGGGACCCAAGTGGGAGTGCGCAGCGCGCCAGGAAAAGTGCACGGAATCTAACTTGAAGTGCGCAGAGCGCCGTGAAAAATGGACGGGACCCAAGTGGGAGTGCGCAGCGCGATAGAAAAATTGGATGGGACCCAACTGGGAGTGCATAGAGCGCCAGAAAAAGTGGACGGGACCCAACTGGGAGAGCACAGAGCGTCAGAAAAAATGGACGGGACCCAAGTGGGAGTGCGCAGCGCGATAGAAAAATTGGATAGGACCCAACTGGGAGTGCATAGAGCGCCAGAAAAAGTGGACGGGACCCAACTGGGAGAGCACAGAGCGTCAGAAAAAATGGACGGGACCCAAGTGGGAGTGCGCAGCGCGCCAGAAAAAGTGGATGGGACCCAACTGGGAGTGCGTAGAGCGCCAGAAAAAGTGGACGGGACCCAACTGGGAGAGCACAGAGCGTCAGAAAAAATGGACGGGACCCAGAGTGGGAGTGCGCAGCGCGATAGAAAAATTGGATAGGACCCAACTGGGAGTGCGTAGAGCGCCAGAAAAAGTGGACGGGACCCAACTGGGAGAGCACAGAGCGTCAGAAAAAATGGACGGGACCCAAGTGGGAGTGCGCAGCGCGATAGAAAAATTGGATAGGACCCAACTGGGAGTGCGTAGAGCGCCAGAAAAAGTGGACGGGACCCAACTGGGAGAGCACAGAGCGTCAGAAAAAATGGACGGGACCCAAGTGGGAGTGCGCAGCGCGATAGAAAAATTGGATGGGACCCAACTGGGAGTGCATAGAGCGCCAGAAAAAGTGGACGGGACCCAACTGGGAGAGCACAGAGCTCCAGAAAAAGTGGACGGGACCCATCTGGGAGAGCACAGAGCGTCAGAAAAAATGGACGGAATCTAACTTGAAGTGCGCAGAGCCCCGTGAAAAATGGACGGGACCCAAGTGGGAGTGCGCAGCGCGCCAGGAAAAGTGCACGGAATCTAACTTGAAGTGCGCAGAGCGCCGTGAAAAATGGACGGGACCCAAGTGGGAGTGCGCAGCGCGATAGAAAAATTGGATGGGACCCAACTGGGAGTGCATAGAGCGCCAGAAAAAGTGGACGGGACCCAACTGGGAGAGCACAGAGCGTCAGAAAAAATGGACGGGACCCAAGTGGGAGTGCGCAGCGCGATAGAAAAATTGGATGGGACCCAACTGGGAGTGCGTAGAGCGCCAGAAAAAGTGGACGGGACCCAACTGGGAGAGCACAGAGCGTCAGAAAAAATGGACGGGACCCAAGTGGGAGTGCGCAGCGCGCCAGGAAAAGTGCACGGAATCTAACTTGAAGTGCGCAGAGCGCCGTGAAAAATGGACGGGACCCAAGTGGGAGTGCGCAGCGCGATAGAAAAATTGGATGGGACCCAACTGGGAGTGCATAGAGCGCCAGAAAAAGTGGACGGGACCCAACTGGGAGAGCACAGAGCGTCAGAAAAAAATGGACGGGACCCAAGTGGGAGTGCGCAGCGCGATAGAAAAATTGGATGGGACCCAACTGGGAGTGCATAGAGCGCCAGAAAAAGTGGACGGGACCCAACTGGGAGAGCACAGAGCGTCAGAAAAAATGGACGGGACCCAAGTGGGAGTGCGCAGCGCGCCAGGAAAAGTGCACGGAATCTAACTTGAAGTGCGCAGAGCGCCGTGAAAAATGGACGGGACCCAAGTGGGAGTGCGCAGCGCGATAGAAAAATTGGATGGGACCCATGTGGGAGTGCGCAGCGCGCCGGTAAAAGTTGAGGGGACCCAACAGAAACTGCATAGAGCGCCAGAAAAATTGGACGGGACCCAACTGGGAGTGCACATAGTGCCAGAAAAATTGGATGGGACCCATGTGGGAGTGCGCAGCGCGCCGGTAAAAGTTGAGGGGACCCAACAGAAACTGCATAGAGCGCCAGAAAAAAGTGGACGGGACCGACGTGGAAGTGCGCAGAGCGCCGGGAAAAGTGCACGGGACTCAACTGGGAGTGCACATAGTGCCAGAAAAATTGGACGGGACCCAAGTGGGAGTGTGCAGCGCGCCGGTAAAAGTTGAGGGGACCCAACAGAAAACGCATAGAGAGCCGGCAAAAGTGGACGGGACCCAAATGGGAGAGCGCAAGGCGCCGAGGAAAGTAACGTGTGTCCTACAGTGTCGAGCAGGAGCGATGGGCACAAAGGCTATAAACAGTCTGTTTTTATCTTCCTTTCTCTGAAAGGAAACCTTCGCTAAAATGAAAAAAAAATTATCTAACTGTTCGCTATGAGAGGCTTATGATTTGGCATAATAATATCTATGAGAAACTCGTTGAAGGAAGTGAAATACTAGGTGTTCTTGATTTGTCATGGGATTGAACACCGGAGAAACACTAGAAGCTCGATGAAATGATGTACCATTGATTTGGATGTGCGCTTTCTTACCAAAAATCGAAACCTGAGAGTGGTTTTGAAAGGCCAAATAACTGAAAAAATCTTACTGAACCCAGAATCTGAGAGAATCCCCCGTGATCGTTTACGGATAGAATCCCCTCGGTTTCTGGTAGGGGCCGAGAGGATACTAGCCTGGGGCTATCGCCGAACGATCGCGAGATTCTACCTGTCTCGAACCGAGAGCGTACCGCGTTCGTTCATCGATGCTCCTGCCATACTGCATCGCCTAACCGCGAGGAATCGAGCCTGGAGCTATCACGGAACGATCGCGAGATTCTAGAACTTTCAACCTGAGGGCAAATCGCGTCTATACATTGATCTATTCGGGGTGTTACATCGCGGAACCGCGATGAACCGAGCCCGGAACTCTTGAGGGACGGTCGCGAGATTCCGCCAGCCTCTACCCCTGATCGTTCTCCCGTACAGGTGTTGCCCATCAGGTCAACACGAAGCTATAAGGTATTGCCCTTGCCATATTTCGCGCTGCTTTACAAATCTGCACATCATGAGAGCGCGGAACAGGGGGGAAACAATCACGGTACCATCGCGGATCGCGAGTGCACCACGATACAAGCGCGGTAAACATGGTAACGATCGCGGTACCATCACGGTACGAGAACGAGAACGTCAACGGATGAGTCAATTGAGTAACTATCGCGGGGCGGACGCGGATCGCGGGACGAGGGGGAGACGAACACGGTACTATCGCGGATCGCGGGAGCATCACGGCATTAGCGCGAAAGATTCTCTCGGAGGACATGCATGTATTCGTCAAAAATTGAAATCAGGGTAGAAGCCACAACATAATTTCTCAAGGAACTCAGGCTTGCAAACTTTGACTGTGACAAAAACGTCAATTGTTATATGAGAGAGCGTGATTTGACCTTTCAAAACCACTTTCAGTTTTCGATTTTTGGTAAGAAAGCGCACATACAAATCAATGGTATATCATTTCGTCGAGCTTTTAGTGTTTCTCCTGTGTTAAATCCCATGAAAAATCAAGAACACCAAGTATTGCACTTCCTTTAACGAGTTTCTCATAGATATTATTATGCCAAATCATAAGCCTCTCATAGCAAAGTAAAACAGTTAGATAATTATAAACTTGTACTTCGATTAGTATTGGGAAAAATCAGCATGAAACTGGTGAGAAAAATATGAAAAGTCTCGTTTCGAGAGTGATAGAGCTCACAGCTAAAGCCCTCGATAGCAGCGGTCGGTCATGGCTAATTATGACAGTGATAAGGAGAGTCTGATGCGATAAGCCGTTCCAAATTTTCGCTACATTAAGGATCAGATCTAGGTCTTCCCTTCAGAGAAAAACTCAGGAATTTTTTTTATCGCGTCCCTGCCTTAAATTGGGTGAGGAGAACATTCCTTCCGCTTCTCTGATGCTTAAAAGTAGACCTTTCTGAATAGAATAGATTTGACTCGATTCATACTTTCAACCGTCCTGATAGAAGATTATGACTCAGCAAAAATGAAGGCATCAAGGTCTATTTTTGAAAAGCCAAATGCTATAACACCAAAAGGAAACATTAAAAGTCCCATGAAAGAGAGACATGGGAACCAGTAGCGTGAGAATGCTGAAAAATGTGGTTTTATGTGGGTCGAAGAAGAGTTTATTCATGCAATTAAGGCGAGAAATAGATCGATTTAGTAAAAAAAATTGTTTTAGTTTGATCGGTAAAAATTTCGGTAAATTTCGAGATTAGGTAGGTAAATCGGTAATTAAAAATTTACCGAAAACTATCGGTAAATCGGTAAAGCGGTAAACGGTAAAGGCCGACCCCTGGTGGGGAGTCCGAGCGGAATCGCCATGCTTGACACGCCGTAGACCTGCACCCTGATGTTCGATTACTTTCCGATTATTTCATGATTTCTTACATCAAGGAACAACAGAAGTTACCGAATATGTTTCAAGAAGGTATTGAAATAATATCGCTCGTGGCGGGTTTATTTTGACCGAACGGATCCATTTTTTCACTTTCAGCGAAAAATCAAAAAGAGATAAAGATCGGCCGTATTAATCAGGCTGACTGACTAATGGTAGAGAATGAAAATAGCGAATAATCCTTTTTGAAGGATTTCAGCACATTTCGTATTGCAGGAGGCGAGAGAAGCCAATGACAGCTGCATTTGTTCAAAATGTGTTGGCAACCCATCCCAAATTTCGCAATGTTCCGTTTAGCTGTCGGTTCAATCGAGCTGATTGATTAGTTCGGCGCCAACCCACAACGTCTCCCGTTTCTCTCGTGGGAAACAGGAAGCCGGAGCTTTGCCGAAACATCTCTCGTTCGCCCTGACGTGGCAGAAAAAAGCGGTTCGGCCATCGGTCGAATCGAACTGGTGCCTGAACCGGCAGACTTCTCGCCTACCAAGATTCAATTATCATCCCACTACGTTGTGGAGGGTGGTGGCCATCGTGCATCAACACCCCTGAGGAGGCGGGAGAAACGGGGGAGGAGCGAGGTTCCTGATTGGACGCAACACGTGGCTAGCGACGTTCACTGGCTGAATGTCTCTCGTTTCTCCCGCCTCCTCGGGGGTGTTGATACACGATGGCCACCACCCCGTTGTGGAGGCCCTTCTCGTGGGCACGGAGGCAGAGCCGCAACGCGCAGAGAAGAAGACCGAGCGGCAGCCAGCCAGCCGGCTGTGGGGAGAGGGGGCCTCTCGCATCATTCATCGATTCGTCATAGCGAGACACGGCAATTGTGAGCGGCGTTGAGTGAATCGTGTGGCTAAAATGACCATCGATTTTTAAGACCCACATGGAACCATTCTCATGAAGCAGAAAACTTCGGAATAATCACCTGCAAAGTTTTGATTGCTTCGAAAGTAGCTCCGGAGACCATCGCCGCTCACACTCGCCTTGTCTCTCTATGACGGATCAATGAATGATGCGAGAGGCTCGTCTCTCCCCACAACCTGCTGCGTCAACCTTCTCTGCGTCTCTGCCTCCGTCCACACGCGAAGACGAGAAAGACTGCCACGACGTAGTGGGGTGATAATCGATATTCGGCAGGCGAGGAGCATAAAAGTCTGCCAGTTTAGTAGCATGTTGCAGCGGGTATAAGAGAGTATGCGCGTTCCCGCAACTTAGGTGCGCTGCCTCATTGCGCTTCCTAGAACACTGAGAAAAAAGATAAAGTTCCGCATAGGGCTGATCTTTGTCGGGGCATGGTAAGGGAAGTCGGGACCGAGCAATATTGCTATGAGGTTCTAAATTGCGGAGCTTCACTGGCTCTAAGGTTGCTGAAATGTTGCGGCCTGAATTCTGGATGTAGCTGCGAAATAATCGTAGAGATGGGTAGTCTGACAATTCGAGAAGTTCTTATTTGGAAAAAGATCTCGGAAGAAAGTAATTGGTGTCATCTCAGGTCGATTGGTCCCATTTGAGCCGAGAACGGTACGTCGGCGGCTCAGTTTGAGCTAGGAACGAAGTTAACACTTCTCAATGAGGTGAAAAATGGAGCTCTACGAATTGGGCTGCTGTAGAGTTTATTCGGAAGAAAATCATAAAAGAAGGTTACTGGCAGAGTCTCAGGTCGATTGGTCCCATTTGATCCGAGAACGGGACGTCGGTGTATTTGGGCGTTTTCAGCCAAAATTACCGGGGTGTCGGTAGGCGGGGAATGCCTCCAGACCGATAATTACTGTTTTGAAGGAGTCTACACTAAGCGTAGTTTGTAACCTCGGTTGTTTCACTCCCTAGGGAATGAAGGCTGTTGGGTCTCCCGGGCGTAAAGACGAAGAAACGCAGTTTTGACACATTTGAGGGAGGTGAAAAATTAAGTTTTCTGGATTTGGCTGCTGTTGTGTTTATTCAGAGAAGGACAACAAGAAAAGGTCATTGACCAAGTCTCAGGTTGATTGGTCCCGTTTGTTCCGGGAACGTGACCCGGAAAGTAACCAAAATATAGATACTTGAAAATGGGAAAAATCGGAAATTACATCTAATTGATTCAGTCCATAACTCCTCCAGCATGTTCCTTTAGAATATACGCAATTATGTTATGAACACATTCAAACCTCTGACCCCAGCTCTGCCTTCGCGTTTGGCACACTCGATTGATTGTATCACGTCTATATGCCTTGTTGCACAGTTAGACATGTGAAGGCTCAAAAGGAAGAGCTCTCCATGCTGATTCCAATTATATCCTCACATTCCAGAATGGACCACTTTGAACAGAGTTATGAGAAAAGGACGCAAAAAAACTCTCTTTTGCGTCTTTTTCGCCCAGAACGCCAAAGATATGACCAGTATTGTATCCTCTCGTTCCGAGTCAAATAACTCTGTTCCCTCGCGCGCTTGTGCGGAGCGTGGGTAGAGACTGCGAGAAAATGTGGGGAGAAGGAGACTCAGCATACCCACGCAGACGCACGCGGTGAACGGAAATAAATTTCACTCGGAAACAGAGGACACATTCATATCACGGCTCACTCCCACTCTGTACATTATAAAAGGGGGTACACTACCAATTCCGAATGAGAAAGGAAAATCAAGGGGAAAAACAATCAATTGAATAACAATTATTCGATGACTGGATCTGAATCATAATCTTTCCCACACTGTGTTTTTTTTTTCAATGAACCACGTACGTAATTCTCATGACAATGCTCCATCATGTTTTATTTACTGCAAGCGAATTCGAGTTTTTGACTGACTCGAATTTCCTAGACTTTCAGATAATTGAGTTTTCGACTAACCTGATTTTTGACAAATTCGAACAATCGAGTTTCCGACTAACTCGACTTTTCAAAATTCCGAATAAACGAGTAGTTGAATGACTTGCTGTTGACTATTTCAGTCGAGTGCAAAACCAACTATCAAACTTCTACAAAACAATCGAGACTGAACCACTACTTCTGGATTGTTAGGAGACAATTCTCGTTATGAGTGATTTCTTCATTTTCGTTATGAGTGATTTTTCTCACATTTGCCTTTCGCGAATGTAATAAACTTATAACTTATAATTTGCGACAGCTTCTGTCCATGATGTTGACGTGTGAAATTCACTAATTCGATAGTGCGCTATACGCCTAACAGGCATAACAGTCGCTTTCTGCGATACAAGTACCGTGAAGGCCACTGAAATTGCTAGTCTTATCAGTATACCTTCAAGCCCACCAAATCATTACAGCGCACATCTTTGGTGTTGCAGATATTGTTCCACATGTTGAGCACCAGGTTTTTGGCCAACTGCTTGTTGTCGCATAAAAACGCGTCGAGTGTACTCCTAGTCCAAGTGATTTTCGCTGCCAACAACTTGGCATAGCATACATAAACGTCGCGGTGGTCTTTGATCAACATCGTTCACACGAATGGGGAGGAGGGGGAAGTCGGCAGGGGCCTGCGCTTCCGACTCCAGCTCTTTCTTTCTCTCATTTTCAGCATCGACACACTTCAATAAATATCGATATCAGTCTCATTTTTTCATGGTACACATAATTTTTGTTCAATTGATATGCTTGGATGTCTTGCGCCACCTCGTTTTTTTCTCTATCCTGTTTACATAGCCTCGCTTTGGTACACCACGCTTAGACAACTCCGTCTTAAAGGCCGTGAGCGTTCTTTTGATTCTGCTTCTCAATATCTTCTGCAAACAGACAACCATTCGCCACATCTTTTGTAGCTTTTGACGGGCTATTGGTTTGTGATGTGGTTTGTGGATTCACTTCGACAGTCTGGAGTTACTCGGTGACTCCATGTAGCGACTTTTTAACGGAGAACTGGCTAGCATTGATAGGGCTGAAGAACTGCAGTGGCTCGAAGATACATAGTGGGGGAGGTCGAAGTATGAAATTTGCAAAACAAAAAAGTTTTGCCCACCGCTGCAATTTTATATTATAAATTCTGGTGCGCGCGACGCGCGCACCAGATTTGGTTTTGATTCGGCCACGCGCGCAACCCCTAAACCGAGATATCAGTTCAGAAAGAACATAGAAAATTAGCGCTAAATTGCATTAAAAAGAGCGCAAAAAGTTGGAATTACCACCTCAAAATGGTTTAGAACTTTCCACTTTTTGAGAAAAAAATTGGAAAAGCGCTCTTTTTTGTTGTAAATCTCCTTTTCTTTTTTCAGACGGCGTACACGATCTTGTTGGTACACTTGGAAATTGAGCTTAGGGGCTCATTTTTTAGACAGTAGCCTTGAAATGCATGCAGGTCGCTCCTTTTCCATTTTGGAACTTGATACGCTTAACTTTTGGAAGGGTACCCTCTATAGAACGTCAAAGGAAATTCACATCACTCGCTGAGGCGCGAGTATGGCGCGTACGCGACGCCTCGGCCTCTGTCTGCCCTACGCTCTCTCACTGTCTCTAACCTCCGCTCCACACCAGCACGCGTAGGAACCAAGTGAATTTCGCCGTTCTATAGTCTGTACCTCAACATCCTGGGTTTACATACTAAATTAGCCGTGGAGCACGAAAACTGATTGGGCATGCTACGGCTGTGGAGACCAAGGTGTGTGGATAGATCTGCAGGCAGTTAACCCAGGTCGTCGGAGGTTAGTAATGAACTTGTCGGAATTCGTACTCGTGGCACGTCATCGATTGATAATCAATATTATCACTTTTCGCACAAAATGAGGCGAGGAGAGGTGATTGCTGCTGGGTTTGGTTTCTTCTTGGTTTTGAAATTTTGCTCATCTTGAGTCATTATCGATAAATACCTTATCCAATGAAATCGATTTTTTAGCTTGTTGCACAAAAAATGCCGCAACGGATTTTGGATTGTTGATGGCCCTAAGTCACCTTGTTTGCGAGAAATTCTTCTCATCGCATGCAAGATCGGGTATTTAAGTGATCAATAATATCGAGTTTTTCGCATGTTTGCACAAAAATGGAGCTATTAGTTGTTTTTATGGTTGTGGGTCATAGGCTTCAAAACTTCTGGACTCATACGACAGCATCGTCTGTTAGATGTTTTCTTCATTCCGGAAATCGAAATCGTGGAGCAAATATAAAGATAGAAGAGGTAACTCTCCGGGAAAAAATACGTGAAATGTCTCCAAGAATTTGAGCTTCCTGGCAAAAGTGTTCCGATTTGGCAATGCCATTTATGTATAGGGAATCAAAAGTTACAAAAATATCTTGAAATACATATCTTTAAAAATGATTTGGCGTGAAATAGCCTGGAGCAATAAAAAGCTTGGGAATGAAGTGAAATAACCAGAAATACGATGTGGTGGTCGATCATTTCACAAGCTCCTCCGTTAAACTTTATCAAGAACGAAATCAAGCGCGCGCAACAGGAGATTAAAAAGCCATTTTTGGAAAGCTGTAAATAAGGGAATCAGCGAAGGTCAAGCTAGGTGAACGCAACGCTCCTTAATTCATATCATTAAGCTTGATATCGCTTTGATAAAGTTAACGGAGAAGCTTGTGAAATGATCCAACAATCGGAATCAGCGTATTTTTGGTTATTTCACTTCATTTTCTAGCTTTTTTTATTGCTTCCAGGCTATTTAACGCCAAAACATTCTTAAAGACATTTCAAGATATTTTTGAAACTTTTTTTGACCTTATAAATAGCATTGCCAAATCGGTACTTTACTTGCCAGGAAGCTAAATTCTTGATAAATTTTGGTCATGAGTGCGAAATGTCATTCGAATAACCGCGAGGGTTGGCAAACTCCGGGCAGAGCGCTGTGCGGAACTGTTCCGTTTCCGTATTGCGAAATTTTTAGGGCTGATCTGTCATTTCCTCTGGGCTTTTTAGGCCTACGGAAGAACGGTAGGAACATATTCTGCTTTGCATACAGTTAACAGTAATAGGCCTCTGCAAGACTCATTTTGTTTAAAGGCATCTTACTTACTAAAATCTCATCCGTCTCTTTTTAGTGTTCAATCAGACATCTGGAGTCTGACTGGAAGTCTCGTTCACGATAGTTTGGGGTACTAAGAATTGAAGCTTCCATAAATTGATCTCTGAGCGTTTAGCTTTTGTGGCAAAGTATTGATTTGGTATTGCCTTATTTCAAAGCATAATTACAATAAAAAAGAAAAAGTATTCATAGCATCCCAATCGAGTTTGAAAATAAAGAATGTCTTGAAATATTTCTAGAAATCGACCTGGCGTTAGAGTCCACGGCAACGGAAAATGGCGATTGTTCAACTGCGTATGTTCCTCCGCTAAGCATAGTGTAGGTTGCGCCATAATCGACGGTAATTTTCTTCTGAATTTGGAAAAAAACATCGGGAACGTTTAAAAACTGATGAATTTCCCCACACACAAAGCACTACTCAATGAACCTAAAGTAGTCTTTGGCAATGGATACACGCAGTACTGGGATACAAGCAAATGAATATTTTCTCTCTGGTATTCTACCTTTTTTTGTAATTTTTCATTTTTTTCTTGCTATACCTACATACGCTTTGTATGTATATATGATACAAAGATCTTAGGTGTGTGTTAAAGTGTAATGTGTGGTGGGAGTGTGGGGTGGGAACTTGCCGCTTCCCAACGTTTACGGTGTTTTGTTTTTCAAAAATTCAGGGAAAACCGAGTACCCAGGGAATCTAACTACCGAAGCATTAAATAGGCATACTACTGCCTCCCTTACTCTGGAGAAAAATCTTCCGCAGTTATTCACGGATGGAAACCTCTCTCGGTTTCTGGTAGAGGCCGACAGGATACTGGCATGGGGCTGTCTGCGGAACCATCGCGAAAGTTCTACTGGTCTCAAAACCGAGAGCGACCGCGTTTGTTCATCGATGCTCCCGCCATGCTCCATCGTGGAACCGCAAGGAATGTAGCCCGGGAAGCTGTCGCGGAACAGTTCGCGAGATTCTACCAGTTTCAACTAGAGGGTTTATCCCCCCTATACAATGATGTATTCGGGGTGTTCACACATCTCGGAACAGCTGGGATGGACCGAGGCCTGAAACTATCGCAGGACTATCATGAAATTCTGCCAGCTCCTCCACCCCTGATCGTACCGCATCCATGCCCCCTCGGTGTTTCAGCAAAACGGATGTTTGCTCTATATCAGATCACCACAGGAGCTATAATGTATTGGGCCGTTCGCTGTCTTATTTCGCGCTGCTTTACAAATCTGTACATCAAGAGAGCGCAGGACCGGGGGAAACGATCCACTGCTACCAAGGTACTGGCAAATGCGGGAAACTTGGTAACGATCGCGGTACCATCACGGTACGAGCACTAGAATGTCAACGGATAGGTCGAATTGGTGACTATCGCCCGGAACGGACGAGGACCGTGGGACTAGAGGGAGACGAACACGGTACACCATCGCGGATTGCGGGAGCATCACGGCGGTACTAGTGCGAAAGATTCTCTTAGGGGTAGGCTACCCAATCGTTATTGGGTCTTACAGGTTAGGCTCAACTTTTGTCTAACAACCAGAGCAATAAAATGCACCTTGCGAGAATGTCCGTATTACTTGTGCTGATAATCGCTCGTGACTCTGCGCCGAGTATTTGATCTAAAGAATGTATAGTAGGATGAAATTGTGGGTAGATGCCAGACACTTTCTAAACACCGAGGGAGGTGTTGTCCCGTTTTTGCTGTTCGTGACGCCATGCTACCCAATGCAAGCGAAGTGGTCCCAAATGGAATAAGAGCCGCAAAAAAACGAGACAACTCCTCACTCGGTGTGTGGAGAGCAGGGCTGTGCGGAACTGTTCCGATTCCGTTTCCGTATTTTCGGTACTTCTTAGGCGTTTCCCGCTCCGTTTCCCCTTCCGGGTTTTTGGGCCCCGAAACGGAAAAAAAAAATTGTGCTACGGAGTGAATGGTCACGCCTCCCCAGTGCGAGAAGCCGCGGTCCCTCTGCGATCATCGCAGCGTGAGTCTAATCCTGATGGCGTGGATCGGTGTCCCGCTCCTTCCAACCGTCACAGCATTAGCACCCCTCCCCCCACCAACGCACAGGACGATCCCAACTTGGACTCAGCCTTTATGGCTACTTACAGAAAGGCATACTTCGGGTACAGATGAACGAGTAGGTGGTGTTATCTTTGCAGTCCGAAACCGTGGTTAACAGTCTCATCTCAGTTGAAAAACCGTCACAGTTTCGCTTTTACAACTCTTTATCACATTTTTTCGAACCGCGTAACTATTGGCTGATCATTACTCACTTTCATGCATCAAATACCAGGGGTGTGCGTAAATGAAATGTCAAATTTTGTAAATCGGCTTAACGTAATTACGACCAAAAACCACCGTAAATCGTAAACCGTAAATCGTGAAATCGTAAACAGCAATCAATAAAAATAACCACTAAAAATATGAGTTAATGTGGTGAAACAAGAGAAACTTACGTACTGTCCACTGTTTCACGTACTAAGTACATATTAAGTTGCATCTCAGCATTTGACCTCTAACCATGTTTAAAGGTGTATGGTACATTTTGTCGCTGTCATAAGCGATAGGCATGGAGATCTAGCGAAAAATCGCGCGGGACCTGCATCGGAGCAGCGGCATGGGTTGCCGTAGGAGCAATTATGGCGCGCGTCAGCCGCAGCGACGTGTCGCGGAGTGCTGAAATGCTTCAAATGTGCCGAAGCCTGTCGCTATGCAGCGCACCGTGAATGCGACAGGTTTAAAGAGCGGAAAGATCCGCGACAGCCGGTCACGCCTTCACTGTGCAGAGCGATGCGACCGTGTCTCGTAAAAGTATTCCATACCCTTAATGGGACCGTCTTACCCGTATTTCTCTGCTTTTTGCTTTACTCACTCATTCCACAACTCCTTCCCCAGATCTTGAGAAATCCGCAAGTCCGATTCAGCTGTCCGTGTATCTGCTGGGAAACAGAGACACAATCATACTCATAAAGCCTCTTCTGAAACGCTGACGCCGTTGTAAGCGGTAAAGCCAAAATCACCGTATCTAAGCTGATTCTCAACAGCCGAACTTGAGAACTCTTCCCATTTGTTTGCTGAACCGCAACACCGATTATACACATACAGCTCGGTGAGGATCGCACTCATACGCTGCGTTACATTATGTACTTGGAGTTCCCCACTGAAGGTTGGCTCAAACTCGGTAATGCACGTACGTTAAAATATGGCACCGAGCTTCTGCACCAACCTTCAATAGAAGATAAGTACAAAAGCATCAATCCGATTCGTGCCAACCCCTATATATTATCTAGAGCACAGTATCGGTCGCCCAGTACAGGCTATTTTGTATCGTATATTCACTGAATCACTTGCAGAATCGCAGCTTTATGGTGACGATACGGTAAATTCTCAGAGGAAACGTGAGCCAAAAACCGCTTTCTAATAGTTCGCCGCTTTGTGTAGTTTAGTCCCCACAGTTTAGTAAAGACTGTAGCCCACGCGCCCCACCGAACGCTCGCATTCAGTGACAGATAATTCGGTTTCAGAAAAGGGCTGAAGATGAGGCGTTTAAACTAGCACTCAGCGCTTTTTCTGAGTGTCCGTTTGCTGCGGATGAAGAGAGAAATCAACTAGAGGAAACGGTTTTTAGCTTCAAACTTTTGGGATAAAAACGAATCCTCGTGGATGATTTTTCGTGAACTCTGAGCTGTAGCCGTGATCTACTCAAAAGGCGTGGGCCAAGAGCACTATTTTCGAAGCAATTTTTTGACTGATTTTTTAGACTGCTTCGCTCGATGTTTTAACGCTAATCTGAGTTATGGGAATCAGGAAAGTTACAGATCTTCATGGAAAACTCGAAAACGAAGTTCCTCGTGAAGAGTGATTTTAGATTGCATTGCGTCGTAGGCGGCTGCTAGTGAGGCTTGCGCGGCGCGAGCAACGCGGATCATGCTTAGCCAGCGCCTCCAACTCCGACCGTGTGTTCCGCGTTAGGCGCTATTCATACTACTCAACGCCAGCCTGCGGGACGCGCGTGCCGCGCTGGCATGCAGCGTTAGGAGCATAAATGAGCTTTGGCAAGCGCGTGACGCGCGTGCCGCGCTTGCGGTGACTATGGAATATAACTCCAGCGGCGACGCTTAGACACAGCGGAAAAAGTGGGCCTAACTTTCCCAAACAACCAAATTCCTGTAAATGCGTTTCACCATCACGATAGCAGAGGATAGTAATGGAATTCATTATCAAGAAACGAAATAAGATTTGAAGATGGATTTAATTAGAAAAAATATGGTTAAGAAGCCGTTACGGCCCATCGCCGCATACATGACAGAGCGGGCTTCACGAGCGTGCCGCGCGGGCGAAGCGTCGGGACCATTCATACACAAACGCAACAAGCCAACGCGGCACGCGCGTACCGCGCTGGCGTTGAGTAGTAAGAATTAGCGCCTTATAATGATAGAATCCAACGTTAAAGAGTGGTAAAGGAGCTGTTGTAGTAACACGCCTGGGTTGGGTCCCATCTCCTGACCAAAAACATTGTTATATGCAGAAGTGGGGATTAAGAGCAGGTCGAATTGGAGATGTCTTGTGATTTACTTCCATTGCATGTATTATTTTTATTTACGAAAAATTACGATTTACGGTCCCAAAATGTCGTAAATCCTGAAACCGTAATTACGAGACCAAAAAACACCGTAAATCGTAAAACCGTAATTTACGCACTTTTCCCCTGATCAGTACCATGCTTTGTTACAAATCGAGTCTTCCGGATTAAGGGATTGGAGAAGCCGGAAATTTTCCTCTCCGTCTCTCTAGGTACTCACGCACTCACTTCAATGCAATAGAATTTGCACGCCATAGCCTGCACAACTCTTTCTGTTTTCAGCAAGCACTTTGTGCCCCCAACGCAAGCTAGGTTTCTGACCACTTCTCATCGGCAGCTTTTGCTGCTGATAGTAGCACCTGTTGCGGCCGACGAGGAGTTCAACTCTCGATGTCGGCCCGGAGTGCCACCCTCATTACACATGTGTTGCTAGCAGCAGCACGTTATGCACAAATGAAGAGAGTCTTTGAGTCACCACCTCTTCCTACCGGAGCTAGATGCGATCCTTGTAATGGACCGGCAGTAGAGGTTGACGAAAACCTCCTTCCAAGGTACGCAACAAATTCATCATCCTTTCGCCTCGGTCCACTAAGGCGAATCTTTCCCCGTGATGCTCAGTGGGTACGATCCTCTCAGCGTCCAAAAATTGCAGGTATCCAGAAAGTTGGAGGTACATGAGAGAATCGCCTTTCTGGGGATCTCGGCCTCAAACGGGCAACTGCTCTCTCAACAAATGTGGGTGCTATGGCGTGTAAGCTCATGGGTACATCCCTATGTGACCTGTTGATTTCTGATTATACACCAGCAGCAGAGCAGGTGGGCCTCGGTGAAATATAACTTTAGTGATAAGGAGGTTTACTGACGAAAAAGCATCCCTCCGCGCTGTGATAACTTAAAAACATTAGTTCACTTGAAATGAAACAGAGTCTATGCGTACATGCGCCGTCGTAGAACATCGATCGCACTGGAAAAAATCAGTCGAAGGTAAGAACTCGACATCAGAGAGATAAGCAGCATTCTATAGATGAGGAGTCGCCCGAGCAGATTTATTCCCAGCTCATAAGGAGAACCTTGTAGCAGCAGCATCGTCTTCCTTTCATGCTTCAATTCTATTTGTCCTCGGCTCGTTTTGCAGTTTTAGAGCGTAGCCCCACTGGTGCTTGAGCGAATAGATTGAGATCACAAGCTACAAAAAGTACATCTGGCATGCTGGCATGAGCAGCGACGAAACCTATCATTTAATCATATTATGATTTTTAGTTCGCTTCCCTTTTCCGTTTCCGGATTTTTCTGATTTCCGACTGATTTTTAGCCATATTTCTTTCCGTTTCCGGAAAATCTTGAAAAAGATTTCCGCACAGCCATAATGGAGAGCCCCTACTCCCATTTCTATTTTCCAGTCCCGAATTTTTCTTCGCATAAACTTCATCCAGATGAGCTGTTCAGGCGCTGTGCACAATAAGGGGGTCCGATCAAGTTTTCAGATAATCTACAGTGGGTATAGGGTTACCTATAAGGGAAGCGCCTTAAGCGTTTAACGAGTTCCCTAATGTAACATTGTTGGTACAAGCTGTGACCCCCAGCAACTGATTTCAGGGTGTTCTTCTCAGAGCTTTGCGAACGATTAGAGCCACTCCATCAGGCAGACTAAGTTTCAGGTTAACAGAAATTGTTTTCCAGATTTGGATCAAAGCTTTCATCAGAAAGTTAATAATGGTGCAGTACACGAATCTGGCATTCGTTTGTTGTTCAAATTCTTGGAGGTTCACTAATTAGGTACCGTGGGTATAATGCTATCCAGAGGCACAAAACTACCTTTATCAAACTAAAAACGAAGAAAATGAGCCTCAATTTCGTGGGTTCACCACCTCGAACGACCCCTCACAGAGGAATTTTGAGCCCAATCTGAGAGTTTGACCTTGAGACTATAGTATGCTCCACAGTAATCTATCATGGCTAATCCATTCAAAAAATCGAGACAAGGGCCTCAAAGATTTCAGCTGTTAGAAGCACTGCTCGCGCTAAAGAACAGATTTCCATTTTCAGGCTCAGTTTCATGAATAGAGTTCCCGGTAACCACACCGGTGAGCTTTCTGGCGCGTCAAAAACGCAGGGTGATGGAGGTTGGAAGAAAGGGGTTAAAGAGGAGGATCCACCACACCAGTTCTCTCACCAGTCATCCAGCACTTTTTTCATAGAATGTTGATGCGACCAAGTCAAAACAACATGAAAAACAGTTCATGACACGAACCCTACATGCAGAAAACTTCCGAAAATGACAGAGACGAGGCCTTCCTAACGCAGAAAAACTTTCGAAAAACGATATCGGCGGTAAATTCAAATTCACATTCACAATGTGTTCCGATTGACTTTTCTTTCACAAATGAAGATTTTTCATGGGGCCCTTTTCAACATTTTCATTCACTAGAGAGGCCAAGCTCCACAAAGGCATGAGAAAAAATTCACGGTTTCCTGCGTGCGTACAATGTCTTTGTGAAACTGCAGTGAGTCGCGATCAAATATGCTTGTCGTCTTTTTCTCTCCAAATCCTTTCCTGGGTCTCGGAGTAGTAGGAACCTATCTAACAAAAAATCGCGAAAAACCACTGTTTAAGGCCATTAATTCGTCAGAAACCTGAACTTTCTTCAGCATTTTGATGGAGTGGACTGAGCCCTCTCCACATCATCGGCATCGATGAGCCTCTTATATCAAGAACATCAGCTGGCTTGAAAATTGAATGTCAATCGATGGAACCTTTCGGATTTATGAACATGAATCTAGTCAAAAACATTGACTGGAGAGCTTTTTCTTTCATTGCTCAACTGTTTTTATTAGGTATTTGCATTTGTTTATTTCTTTCTCTGAATGTCGATGATTTTTGACTGCTCGGCATGAGAGACTGCAAGATCTGTTTCGTCATCGCTGTGCACGTGTGCTGACGAACTAGCTTACTGGGGCCCTAGAAACTCTATTTGTAGACCGTTTTTCACCGCGCTACCTTCATAGTTTTTCAAGTCTGTTTTTTGATCTAAGCTGATTTTTGTAGTTGTTTTTCTGATAACGTTTTTCAACGTGACCACTGCCTTTTAAAGGCACAGGAGACCCAGAGAATTAATTCTAAGATTTTATGCTTATCTTGGGGAAAGGAGTCACACGCTGATCACACAGTGGTATCCCTGGAATCGTCCAAAACTACCATACTTGAACAGAGTTATAGCTCTTCAAAGATGCTTATATTTTGAGGGATGAACATTTGGTGGACGAGTTGTCTCAGGCCTGTATTTCTTTTCATTTGCAATCTGTTGCGCGAGAGCGAGCCAGGATAAGGAGACAGTCCGGCAATGGACTGGAGAACGACGATTTGTTTGGAATTCATCCATCCATCGAGCCGCTATGGAGCTCGAAAATCTGTTAGGGGGTCGGGCCTGTGGGTGGCTGAGAGCGAAGGGGTCGGGCCTGTGAGCGATGTGGTCGCTCATATCTCGCTTAATTGGAGGAATTAAGATCTCTGTATTTGGCAAGTGTTTATACAGGAGTGGGTCTTCTACATGTAATTCTTATGAAAATCTCAAAATTCATATCTGAGGGTGTACTGTGCCTTTAAAGGCACTGTTCGCGATAAAGAATCCAGCTTTTCTGTTTTTTTTTCTTTTCGCTCAGCGCCTGTCTTGAATACCGGTCCCATTTTTGATTCCAATGATGCCTCTGGAATCGCACAAGACCTCCTGAGAATGGAGTTATGGTCCCTCAAAAAATTGAGCTAGTGAAGCATGGTGGACCCAGAGTTGTCCGAGGCTTGTAACTTCCGTCTGTTTACAGCCAATGTATGAGCTGACCTGAGTAAAGAGAGAAGTTGAGGAAATGAAGGGGAAGAACGGGGCTTTTGATCAGAAACCATCGCTCAACTCACGATTTCGAGTGTTCTTCTTTCACGTCGAGGGGCGGAGAAGGGCGGGACTTGCCCACAGCGGCAGGGTTTGCCCACTCTTCTAAGCCGTTTTGCGGCTCCTGGGTAAGCTTTTTCGTCCCGTTTTTTCGACGCTGTTCTGCTTCTGAGAGCCACGAGAAGCGTTTGTCATGAAAAACTCGAGGATGAAGTTTATTATGAACAGTGCCTTTGAAGGCAGTGTCTACGATCAGAATTTCCAAATCTTCAGTTTATCGCCGGAAATTGAAAGGCCGAGGTCTCATTGGAGCAGCAGGGGGTGAACAGAACGAACAAAAACGAGCCCGGAAAGAGCTTTGATAGGGCTGAGATCCGCTCGCGCTAGCCCTTTCCGCTCGCGGTCGAGTTTTCAAAGGAAGAAGTTCGGTCCTCTTCTTCAGTTTAGCATTGCAGCGCGAGCGCGGCTGAGTTTTCTAGCATCGGGGCGAGATCTTGAACACGCTGTCTCCTTTGAGGCCCATGCCCGCGCAACTCATCCTTCGTTGTAATGTGGCTTTCCAAGAAGAAGAGCTAATTTCGGATGTTTCGCAGCGTTTTTCATGATTCTTTCTTCTACTGGTGG
>JAPDOI010001735.1:0-147897 GCA_029168955.1 Aplectana chamaeleonis
CAGTAGATTCACCGACTCTGACGGAGGCTTAAAGGCAGTGGTCGCGATCAAATATGCTTGTCGTCTTTTTCTCTCTAAACCCTTTTCTGGGTCTCGAGTATTAGGACCTATAAGAAAAAATCGCGAAAAAACCACAGTTTTGGGCCAAATTTGAAGCCTGAACTTTCTTGTCTTTTGATGGTGGACGAGCCCACTCCACATCATCGGCATCGATGACCTCCTATATCAAGAACATCAGCTGGCTTGAAATTGAATTTCAATCAATGAACCTTCGAATTTGTGTACACATCTAGTCAAAAACATTGACTATAGTGATGCTTTCATTGTTCAACTGTTTTTACTCGTTAAATTTGCATTTATTTGGTCCTCTGAATGTTGATGATTTTTGACTGCTCGGCATGAGACTGCGATCTTTTTCGTCATCGCTGTGCACGTGTGCACGAAGTGGCTTCTTTAGGCCCTAGAAACTCTAATTCTAGCCCGTTTTTCACCGCGCTACCTTCCTAGTTTTTCAGCTGCTTTCGATCTAAGCTGATTTTTGTAGTTTTTTCGATGACGTTTTTCATCGTGACCACTGCCTTTAAGTATGACCTTGAATATGCGTTTTGTGAGGAAAGATGTGCTCCAGAAGGATGCTTGGCTTGTTTTTTATTCATTACTAGTCGGTCACTTGGGGGGGGGTATCTAGGGATGTGGCCACCGAAGTATTCCTTGCCAATATTTATTCGAGGAAGTTGTTTTTGCTCACCGGCTCCCAATTGCAGCACAAGGACGAAAAAAGCATCACACTTTAGAAATGCTCGGTCTTTATACTATCATACAACAAACAGATAACTCATGATAACAACATACTAGGTTATCTGCAAGCATAAAAACAACATTGAGGGGTGCTAGAATAGTCACAGCTACACTTTATACAGAAAAGTTATAAAAATTTTGAACACGTTTTCTAGAAGTTCATTATAGCTGCATTAAAGCATTGATGATCTTTTCTAGGCATCTTTTTCAAGGTTTATCCCATTAATCTTCGATCACCTCATTTCCGAAATAATGCCAAATATTAAAACTTAACATGCTTTCTTCCATCATCAACCTAAATTAAGAGTATTCCAGCAATGGATGGTTGTCGCCCGCGATTCATGCGATGGAGTTGTCACAGATGTTAACTCAGGCAATGTACAGCAATGAATCGTACTTGAAACAGCTGCCCCATTGCAACGCGGGACTTTTGGAGAGAGCAAAGCAAAAGGTCTGTATTGTTTGGATGGCTTGTCTGTACAGGCCAACTCGTCTGCTTCCGCGCGCGTGCGGTCGCGCAGCGCGTGGTACGCAGTAGACGGTGAGAATTTGGCCGTTTTATGGCCTGTACTTCTGCTACATTAGACATTTCTTTGGTGTCATTCCAGAAAGTCGAGTCTGTATTCGAACTGTTAGAAGTGGACGATGATGTTCGCCGTGATATTTTGCGTATGGAAGACGTGCAGCTGGCAGATGTAGCGAAATTCTGCAATAACTATCCTTCGATAGAAGTTGAGCACGAGCTGGAAAACGACTCTGTCACAGTGTATGTCCCGATTGTTTCAATACTGTCTGCATATATGCCCTATTAAAGGCAGTGGTCGCGATGAAAAACGTTATCTAAAAAACTATAAAAATCAGCTGAGACAGAAAACAGCTGAAAAACTATGAAGGTAGAGCGGTGAAAAACGGACTAGAATCAGAGTTTCTAAGGCCCAAAGATGCTAGTTCGTGCACACGTGCACAGCGCCGCAAAAAAAGATCGCCGCCTCATCCCGAGCAGTCAAAAATCATGGATATTCGGAGGAAGAAACAAATGCAAATTTACCTAATAAAAACAGTTGAGCTATGAAAGAAAGCACTCCAGTCAATGTTTTTTGACTAGATGAGTCCGAAGGATAATGTTCATTGATTGAAATTCAATTTCAAGCCAGCTGATGTTCTTGATATCATAGATCATCGATGGCGATGATGTGGAGTGGGCTCTCCACCATCAAAAGACAAGAAATTTCAGGCTTCAAATTTGGCCCGAAACAGCGGTTTCTTCGCGATTTTTTCTCATTGGTCCTACTACTCTAAACCCAGAAAAGGGTTTAGAGAGGAAAAGAAGACAAGTATACTTTATCGCGACCACTGCCTTTAAAGGCAGCGTTCACGATGATCATCCTCGTTGACTTTCTACCTTTCTACACTGAAATGATAGGCGAGAAGGATCTTAGGCTCCCAGTGTCGAAAGAACGGTAGAAAACGAGCCAGGAGACGGCTGCAAACAAGCGTTTTGGTGCCCCAGACACGCCCCGTGCCCCAGATCCGCCCCTCGAAAGGAAAAAATGAAGACTCAGATTATAGGAATGATCAAGTGAAGGAAGTGCTGATAAGTGAGCTGTTTGCTTCATTGCACTGGTAGGTATCATCCTTCTAGCGGTCAATTCCTCCACGCTCAAAAATTAACGCAAACAAGAGAGGGCCTATTTTTGCTCAAAAACGCGTCTTTCGTGTCCTTTTCAAGCATGCCTTGCTATATAGGGCACCAGACCTTCCGTACACCGTGGTGATATCGGAAGTGAAAATTATCGTGAACACTGCCTTAAAGGATGTAATTTTAGCGGCGACACTCTGCTGGTCAATGTGACAATGGAACGAGAGAATCATGTCAACGGTCTCGCGCCTCCGGTTGTGGCTCCACTTTTCCCTCAGAAGCGGAAGGAGGAAGGATGGTGGCTGGTTGTCGGTGACCCATCTGCAAACGCTCTTTACTCAATCAAACGGTTAGATTATAACTTTAGTTCGCCTCTGTCAGACTTGAACACGCCAGTGAAAGTCACACTCACGAGTGAACCACGCCACGTTGAGCAAAGTTTGGGTGAAAAATTGGACAGATATGCTTTGGCTACATTCACATTTTCGTAGATGCCTATGAACAGGGTTGTGTAAAATTTGGAAATCGCATGTGTCTGGAGCTAAGTTATCATATAATTCTTTAGACGCGTTGAGGTAAACATTCTCATATTCTTCAAATTGTTTTGTGTGTACATGTCCTTTTCGCTATGCAAGCATCACAGGCTCAGGCGTACGGTGTGACGATCACAGAGGGGGCCGCAGCCTTAGGCGCCAGGTAGGGGGGGGGGCGCAGGCCCCCGGTCCGTCGTCGTGCCAAAAATTTCCCTCCCACCGTACCGAGCAAATTCTTTTTCGCGATTCGGCGATTTGCCGCAATTTTGCGCGCACAAAGCGCCGCATAGCCATAACGTGTTTCAGAGTCCCACGAATTAATTTTTGAAGACATTTTTGATCAGCTTCCAACGAGTACCATACAAGAGTGATACGAAATAACGAAGTCAATACCCGAAATCAATCAAAAATTGTATACTTCCACTTTAAAATCCCTCATTGTGAACTGATCAGGCGGTCTCCATAACAAAAATCTGACACGTTTCGTTTCGAAAACCGCTGTGTGGACTTTAACATCTGGAGAGTTCGAAAATTTTTTTTCTGGATTGGGCTGTTGTAGTGTTTATTTTGAAGAGGACCAATAAAAAAAGCTGTCGGCCGAGTCCCAGGTCGATCCGACCATTTTGAGCCGATTACGGCCGGTGTGACGGCTGTAAATGTGACGGCGTGATTTGAGCCTTAAAAACAGGCCTCATCACACCGTGTGATTTTTGCGATAAAGGACTCTATATCAGTTTTTCGAGCTTTATCAGATCGCTAAGTAAGTAAACTACTTGGTTCGTCCTTCCAGCAGCCAAACAGTCGCCTATGAGTGTGTCATTCGGGGCGCTGAAAAATCAAAAAACCGCTGTCTGCTCTGCGACGTCTGGAGAGGTGGAAAAAATAGTTTTTCTGGATCGGGCTGTTGTAGTGTTTATTTTGAAGAGGACCATTAAAAAAAGCTGTCGGCCGAGTCCCAGGTCGATCCGACCATTTTGAGCCGATTACGGCCGGTGTGACTTGACCTATAACGTCCGTTTTTGCTGAAAAATCGTTTGGAAGCATTGTTCGGAAGAGATCACTCAAATTGGTTCACACAAGGGGTTAAAGTCACAACCTCGATGGGAGTGGGGCCGCACCGGATCCAAAGCTGGAGGAGGGGTGGGGGGCGCACCTCTCACGGGCCGATCACACCGCTACGCCTTACCCTGAAGCATCAATGCTGTTTTTGTTTTTAGATGGGGTTCTATGCCAACTGATTGGGCATCTTCCTTTTGAAACAGGGTTTTACGCTTCCTAGGAAAGTTGGACCCTCAGTAGTTTGGCCCCAATATTAAGTGCAATACACGTCATTGGATATTGCAAAAAAATCCCTTGCATTTGTTTTTCGCCTTGCATTCATAGCTCCGTCATATTTTGGTTTTCGGATAAAAATGGTACTGCTAGATTCGCTCCAGCATGATCTGCAAGATGGCGTGAGAATTTCGTTGATAGCTTTATCACGACGGTGCGTTGTCACGACACGTCAGGCTCAGAATGTAAGAGTCGGATGAGCCAAAACGTGTCCTTGGAGCGACAACATACCTATAGTACGCATACCTATAGTTATGCAGTTCAAGCTATCAACAAGATTCTAGTACCGTCGTGTAGATCTTGATGTGACGATTCTAGCAGTCATGTTTTTATCCTCAAAACCCATTGATGGCGGAGTTATGGAGTTCAAGTGTGGGTGTTGTATGTTCACATAGTGGTCGATCCCCAAGCGGTATCATAGTGATTTGTTCTTTTGAAAAAGCGACCAAAAGTGTTGCTGTTGGCGAAGTTATGATGTTGCGAGCGTGACGGGCGCTTCATTTAGGGGTGGTAGCACTCAGGGATTCTTTGCACTGTGGACTCAGGACGCTAAAATGGGATTTTGATCGAATTCACGGCGCCGGCGGGTTTTTTTTTGCCGTAACGTGCTCAAAACTTTGGACATGTAGTGGGGATCCGGTCGTCTCTTCTGTCGAATTTTCAACGTCTTTGCAGCAATTCTTCACCAAAAACGCTTAGGCTGTAAGTAATAATGTGCCTCAGAATTTCTCGATTCTTGTCCACACATTTCAGCACCTTCCCCATCTTTTCATTTGTTCGGCTGACCCACGTGACGCTTAATGGAAAACCGCTGCGTTCACGTCGTCGTTGGGGCGACTTAACCGAGGGTAGTTTTTCAGGGGCCCTCGGTTAACACGCCCAATCGACGGCATGAACGCAAAGGTTTGCCGTAGCGCGCTTCACATGTGCCAGCCGAACTGCTCACGCTGTGAATCAGGGTTCAGCACCAGTTGCGATTATCGCAAGGAGGGGGGTCGTGAAGGGCCCAGAGATACCTATTAGAGGGGTACGTCTTGCCGATAGGGATATCAGGGACTCAAGAAAATTTTTTTAGGGTAAGCGTGATTATTGGTGACCAAATCAACTAAGGTTCAGAATACATTTTAGGCTTGTTTCAATCGATTGTGTTGTGGGGTGTTAGTGTAAGAAGCGGTATTAAACGCGAGCTTCTGAAATGCTAAAAACATGAAAGTGAAGAGAATTACTCTTTCAGGGGGGCCCTCCTGGCTCATGTAGACAACCCATCCAGTTCTGCTTGGAATACTATAAAGTACAAATATTTCCGCTATTTTTCAACTTCAGACCCCATCTTCGGGCTGGAGCAGTTTTTTCGAACCTTCTATCGAAAGATCAACTCACCTGAGGCTTACCTGAAATTTCAAGTTTTTATGATATTCAGGGTCCCTCACCCAGGTGTGCGGACGAAAAAAAAGTATTCGCCAGGACCAATTTTTATGGTCTTGGGACCAAATGGAGTATCTTGAAACAAAGTTCGGTGGTTGGGAATTTTTCGACTTGGTCCTGACTTCGTGTGATTTGTGTGCAACGAAACAGGGTTTTGAGCCGGGGTTTGCGCCGATTGCTGTTTGCCGGCCATTTTTGGGGTTTGTCGTTTGCCGAAATTTCCGTCTAAAACGGCTAATTTTCTGCACAAATGCATTAAAACTAAAGATTCGCCCTCATCGCAGTTTCTGTATTGGTCAGCGATTCGAAGCTGCTACAAATAATTTTAGACTGGTTTCAACTACTAGTCCCAGCTCATGTAATGTGTAATTGTACCCATTAAAGGCACAGTCCAACCTCAGGAGTAATTTTTGATATTATAGTCCGGTCGCCGTGTATAACAACCCTGACAAGTGCGAAATCTCAATTCGATCAAATAAGCGGGATAAAGCGCGGAAAAAGTCGACCCACCCCTCATGAAAGAAAAATTGAAAAAAAAAAAGAATTTTGATAGACAGTAAAAAAATTACCCCAGCTCGAAGATGGGGGTCTGAAGTTGAAAACTAGCGGAAATATTTAGTTGCGATTTGATTCTGCGAGCGATTGGATTTTCTACATTTAATCCGTTTCTGAGCCTGAATGAATGAATTATAATGACACGGCATGTGTAGGTAGGGGGTAGTAATACAGAGGTCTGGAAAGAGGGGCTAGTAACTTCTTGGACGTGATCGCAACGCCGTGCTGAACCCTGCTGTGGATTCGATCAAAAGCAGCCGAAATCAATAGAAGCGTATTTGTCCCATCGCTCCAGTGAATAAGTAGATACATATGTAGTGATGGCCAGGGTCAAGCGGGATAGTGTGCCGAATCTTTACAAGCCACGAATCCCCCATTGGCCAGAATTTTCGGGAAATCTTTTGGTCCTCCATCTCTCCCCTGGACGGTGGTAATTCCTTTTTTTAGTCAAAAAAATCCCATTAATTTGGAATTTTGGGCCAATGATTTTGCGACCACTCTAACCACCCGTTGTTTTTCCACACAACCCGCGAGACTCTGATTATGACACAAGGTGGTGGCTACAGTGACCGGTGCATACATATTTATGTATAACACTTTCACCTAATTTCAATCAAGGAATACTTCATTAAAGGCCTGATTTAGGTTGACAATCAACGAGAAGGCGAAAATGCAGCTGGACTTTGTCGCACAATCTGCTGGCCGATTCGACTACAAATTATACTTTATTTGTGACTCTTACTTGGGAGCTGATCAAGAGTTTGACTTCTCGATCAAGGTGGAAGATCATAGTCGAAGCAGGAAGCGACGAAGAGATGATGATTGAGTTCTGTTCTGCTAGTCGTTGTGTTACATTTGTTCTCATAGAAAGTGTAAACTAAAGTGTATCAGATGTGTCTATGATTTTTCGCCTTGTCCCTGACCTTTTTCTCAATCCATTCGGAATGCCCGAATGTTGACTGTTTGCAGCAGCAGCAGACATTCAAGGAGTTCGTGAAATGAAATGATCGACCCATTTTTGATATCATCTGGAAAAAGTGTAACGGGCAATCTGTCCTGAATCAGTCAAATCAAATGTGGACTGACGTGGAATGTCTGAAGGGCAGCTCTATCTAATCCAAGCTGTTCGGCGAGCTTTTCATCTCCTGACTTTTTATTTCATTCGGAAGTGATTTCACGTCCTTGCCCGAAGCAGTCCATAATGTGATCCTTCGTTCAGAACCGCGAACATTATTTTTACGAAATGTTAAGGTTATTGGATTTCATTTGAGCGTGACAGTTTCTGCGGAAGATCTCTCAACGCGTCTAATATATTATATTTCGCACAGCCGGTAATCGTCGTATCCAGGGAAATCTCTTGGATGTACCTTGTTAATTGTTGTGAATTGTGAGATTGTTTTTGTTAATAAAGTGGCTTTTTAATTCATCCTGTATCCTTGCATAGGCATACCTATATTCAAGAAGCAACTGAATTATCATCTCGCTCTATAGTAAAAAATGAGAAGCGGTTCCTGTGATGAAGAGGGTAATCCCTTTCTCGGAAATTTGATTGGTAATAAGCACTTTGAAGCTTTAAAACACAAGGAAACGGAAATTAATCGAAGAAGACAAAAGTTGTGATAAAAAAACGCGCCAGAGGCTCATAAAGAAGTTGGGCTAGTATAGTGCGGTGCAATTTTAAAATTATAGGTGCACCCTTATGTTCACCGGCGGTGGGTTAGGACTCGGACTTTGCAATACGGTAGCATAACCAATGCATACATGAGTGCTGAAAGTCTTAGAACGCAATGTTCCAGTAGGTTTGGTTATTTGAATCGAAAGTATATAGATGTTTTTAAAAATGAACGCAAACTATAGGAGCTGTAAGAAGGCAGAGGAAGGATACCTTCCCATTGTAAAAATTAAGCAGTGACAAGGTTGATTTAAGCGAAGCTAGTTCATCAAAAATAGTATTAAACATGACAATTAAATGCAGCATACACGCTCGTAAACGTGATTGAAATAACTACGGAAATAGAATGGTATGGCCCAGGTTACAACGCCTACGCATTTCGAAGTGTCAAAAACGACCCACAATGCCGCTACATGAGTTAGAAGTTGGCCCCGCCCTGTATTTTCACGCCCCCTGTATTTGCCCTTTTACTCCAACGCAGGGTTGCTGGGCCATCTTTGCCTTCAGTGACGTGTGTGTTTTATTTGTTAGGCAATCTACCAACAGTACCGACTGTGAATATGACCCAGCAACCTTGCGTTGCAGGAAAAGGGCAATTACAGGGGGCGTGAAAATACAAGGCGGGGCCAACTTCTAACTCATGTAGCGGCATTGTGGGTCGTTTTTGACACTTCGAAATGCGTAGGCGTTGTAATCTGGGCCATACCATTCTATTTCCATAGTTATCTCAATCACTTTTACGAGCGTGTATGCTGCCTTTAAGGATATTGGAAGCAGGGTCATGCAACCCGTTGGAAAAACTGCGATAATGGTTGCGATCCCCACTCCAGCGATGCCGAAATTGGCGACCTCCCCCTCCGCCATGGCCGCGCTGATTCCGCTTTTTTGCCCCGCCCACTTTCTTTTTCCTTGGGAAGTTTTTTGGCTGATTGTGATTATTCGACTTCTTTACTTTTTATTTTTTTATTCGAGTCAGTGATATTTGTGTAGGTTTCGACTTATTGTTAGTGCAAATAAATTAACAACAAAACATTTTATTTAACAATATTCTCTTTATACAACAAACGCCCAACTACAATTTGAAAATAGGGTTTTCAAAATATCTCACAGGCTTTGGAAAGTGACAGCTCGCGGTAGCTAGGGATTGAAACAAATCGACAGAAATCATTGTACCCCGATCTTAAGAGGACGATTCTCTTACTACCTGTATGAAACAACAAAAATCGTCCAAAATAATTTTTTTCGCTTTGGCCCAATTCTGCTTGGAATCAATTCAGAATCACTTCAAACGGTTTTATATATGGTTAGATCCGCGGCATGTTTCCTCAAGAAAAAACGTGTAAATTCAAATCGCGGCTGGCGTGGCGGTTTAAATCTCAATCTCTGAGAATTAAACCGCAGCGCCAGCCGCGGTTTGAATTTAAACGTTTTTTCTTGAGGACACAGGCCACGGACCTAACTATACAGTTTCAGCCCCATCAGGTTTTTGAGTCGCTGGCCACCTAAATGCTCGTTGAAATCAAATTTCTCGGTACAGCGAAAAACTGGGTTTTCCGGACCTTCTGGTGTCTTTGGTATTGCCATGAGGTGCCGTTACTCAGCGGTTCGGCAAAATAGACCAGCTTTTAAGCAGGAAAAAATCAAAGACGCGCATAAAGAAGGAGAAATAAAAAAAATTCCCGTTGGAAAAAGTGGTGTCAAAAGGCCGTTTTTTCCAAATGGCCCTTACAGCCTTGGTTTTCACTTTTAGAAGGTGGCAGTCGAGCAAAAGATGCATTTACCGGTTGATTATCGAAAACTGCATTAGCTCGATTTTTTTCTGAGAATTTTTGTGAGGTTTGCTCATCGTACGAAAAGAAAAACAAATAGTGAGGTGAGAAATCTCAGAATTTTTTTTTTCTAGAAAATATCCAGCTAATGTAGCATTTGATAACCATCCAGTAGATGCATCTTTTGCTCGACTGCCGCCTCCTAGAAGTGAAAACCAAGGCTGTAAGGACCATTTGGAAAAAAAACGGCCCTTCAACACCACTTTTTCCAACGGGGAATTTTTTTTACCTATTTCTTGTTCTGTATGCGCGGCTCTGATTCTTTCCAGTTTCTGAGCTGGTCTATTTTACCGAACCCCTGAGTTACGGCCCATCAGAGCATAGTACATGACACTGGAAGGCCCTCAAAAACCATTTTTTCGCTGTTTGGACAATTGCAGTTTTGACGAGTATTTAGGTCACCAGCGGCTGATAAACCAGTCTGAAAACAACTCAAGGTTGTGTAGGAAACATTCTGTGGTGGACCTGAGTTAAAATCGAAAAAAAAATGGACCGCGGGCTCAGGGAAGGGGCGAAACCTCCCCGTGCTCAGCGTTTGGCAACCAATATTGTGTTTTCCTATCGAAACTTCAATATCAGCGGCCCCCTCTTCGCCACCTGTGAGAGCACAAGCAGGCGTGAGCAGCCGCCAGCAGAGGGGGGCAGAGGAGACCGCCGGGTGCGAGGCTGCAGTCTCTCGGGTGGTCGTCTCGTGGCGCCAAACAGTGAAAGTTGTCACCGCTATTGGTCGACGCCACTTTCGGGACCAATAGCGCTCCTTAGCCCTTCCCTCTGCTCTGCCCACCCTTTTGTTTGGTGCCACGAGACGACCATCCCAGTCTCCTAGCTTTGCTATTCATGCACTTTGGCGGGAATATATATGAATTGTACGGGTGGACATGATATTTATCATTTTTCTACCCGTAACTATACTCTTCAGGCGTTTCTTGTATTTTCCTCTTTGTTTGATGAGTATCTGTGAGAACATGATAAGTGTTGGAGCTGGTCCAGACTATAGTGAGGACCGAATATTCGCGTTCAAATAAATATTCGAATTTTTCGAACGAATTTTTATTCGAATATTCGAAAAGTGTGAATATTCGAACATTATTCGTATTCGACTATTCGCAAAAGGTGAATATTCGAATATTATTCGAATTCGACTATTCGCAAAAGGTGAATATTCGAATATTATTCGAATTCGACTATTCGCAAAAGGTGAATATTCGAATATTATTCGAATTCGACTGTTCGCAAAAGGTGAATATTCGAATATTATTCGAATTCGATTATTCGCAAACGGTGAATATTCAAACATTATTTGAATTCGAATACTCGAGCTGGTTCAACAAAAATTATGAAAATTAGCTCTAATTTCTAGAGGAATCGACATACTTTCCAAGACTGAATGCATTTTCATCTTTACTCCACTGTTCTGCTTCTCCGAAGAGCTGAATTCTTTGCCCACACTTTGTCTGAGGAGGCTACTACTCAGAAAAAATGAAAACAAGTTACTTGTAACATAAAAGGCCGAAAACAAGTTACTTGTAACATATCTGAGCCGATGTAAGTTACTTGTGACTTATCTCAGGTCATTTAAGTTACATGTAACATATCGGCAGGATACTGCGTGCGGTGCGCCTCCGATATGTTACATGTAACTTAAATGATTTGAGTTAAGTCGCAAGTAACTTACATCAGCTTATATATGTTACAAGTAACTTGTTTTCAATTTCTGAGAAGACACTGCGTGCAGTGCGCCTCGGATATGTTAAATGTAACTTAAGTGGCACAATATAAGTCGCAAGTAACTTAAATCGTCCGAGAAGATGTTTCCAAGGTTGATGTACGACGCACTCGCGGGGTCAGGCTTACGACTGGCGTTCTTGTTGGTTCAATTACCCAAGTTTGAGGTACTTGACCCCATACCAGCAGGGAAGGCCCTGCACAGCATTTCTTGCGTGGTGTGTGGTCTGGGATGCGCCCCCTGTGTCGCGTGTCGTCTGAGTCACGTGATGGCCACCCATGGTGAAAATTCGAATGTAAGTTACATGTAACATAATTGTAACTTACACGTAATATAAATTTAAGTTACATCTAATATAAATGTATGTTACATGTAATATAAATGTAAGTTACTTGAGACATTCAAGTAAGTTACATTTTTATTACAAGTAACTTGTTTTGATTTTTCTGAGTAGGGCGATTCTAACAGGGGGAGCACATGGCAATCGCACTTGGTCACGCCCATTTCTCCATGCCGCCGCTCAATGATAACACAAACCCGGGGTTTTCCTTCCCTTCCAAAATCGTTGCGGTGCAGAAAAATAGGGGTGGCCAAGTGGCCGCGATAGCAACCTTAGGGGGTGCTAAACCCAGATTTGACATCCGTTACCGGTGTTACGGAAGACCGTTACCGGTGTTACGGAAGGTTGGGGCATAGTAGGGGGTGCTAAACCCAGATTTGACATCCGTTGACAACGGATGTCAAATCTGGGTTTAGCACCCCCTAAGGTGCCCTTTGTCGACGTTTTAGATTTGGTCGTGCTATCTCGGCAGTCGGGGCCACTTGGCCATTACATATGGCCACACCCATTTCTCCGCGCTGCAACGATTTTGGAAGGGAAGGCAACCCGGATTGGTGTTATAATCGCGCGTCGGCACGGAAAAATGGGCGTGTCCTAGTGGGGTGGCAATTGGTACCCCCCCCCCCCCTGCTGGTGATAGCACCGATTTGGCTAAAACTTCGCTAAGAGGCTTTTTGAGCGGTCGATTGAGATTCTCTTGCGCTTTTCGCGATTTTTGAAGGATTAGTGAGGCTTAAGGGTAGATTCCTTGCCATTCGGCTACTATAACCCACTTTAATCTTTCGGAAAGCGGACAACGGGTTTGTGAGAAGCGTACCAAAGAACCTCTCTAGGCAAAATTTCAGCCCGAAATTTGCGTTATTTTTCCGACAAAACTCGTCAAAATATTGAAAAAAACGCCGCCTGCTCGCGGCCTTTCAGGCACTAGGGGTAATCCGATTATCCTTCGTTCGCTTAAACGTTATCCGGGGTTTTGACTCATCTGGGGCGGTAGTAAATGGGTTCGAAAACGCGAGTTAACTCGTTGTGAGTTCGCGGTAAACTGCAGCCAAACACGAGCCTTTTATTTGACGATTTTCAGGGAAGGGACCAGACATTGCTGAAACTACGCACTCGCATGCCACGCTGAAAGCCACTAGATATGCATAGTTTTAAAAAATTTCATAAAAAATGATTCATTCTGTCTTCTCTGGGAAAAATATTGATGAAAAAAATTCTGAAGATTTTGTGAACTTTTTTTACAGTTGACCACAATGTTAAAAGGACATGGTGCGGTTGCGGACTCGCACTAAAACTACGGTAGAATCTGGCACTTTGCCAGATTTCGTCATCGATCGGCGCCACAGCTGAAATTCTCGTGAGCAGAGAGTTGACGGTTGGCGCCGATCGATGACGAAATCTGGCAAAGTGCCAGATTCTACCGTAGTTTTAGTGCGAGTCCGCAACCGCACCATGACCTTTTAACATTGCGGTCAACTGTAGCTCGCGGTAAGTTCGCGCAAAACTGCAACTTAACGCGAGCTGACAGAGAAAATGGAAATAGTGTGTGAATCAAAAAAAGATGGATACATAGCTTCCAAAAAAAAGTCCTCCGGAGGAGGGACTCTGAGAAAGCATGCCGCGTCAGTGCCAGGAAAGTACCGCGATTCTCGACTGTGCCGCGATAGTTCCACGGTAGTACCGCAGCACCTCCGTGTGATTACTGTGCCGCGGAGGTTCTGTTGGAGTGAAATTACCACGACAGTACCGCCGCAGTTCCGTGTTGAAACCGCACGAACTCCGCGAGGATGCATCAGCGAACCCGCGTAGACTACCATTCACTGTTCTGTGTGGTAGAAAGAGATTGTTGCTGGTTAAATAGCCTAAATTTTACGTCGATCCCGTATCTCCTAGGTCTCAATAACGGGAATACACTCTGTACCTATCAGACTGAAGACATAAGCACCGCAAGTGTGTATTTTTGTTCGTAGGCCCACCCAGTTGTATTATGACCCATTTCGTATGAGTTACTCGCCGTCGGTCCTATTTTGTCAGAGCGCAGCCACCGATCGCGGCACCGCAGCTGCACCACCGCGGAGCCGCAGCGGCATCACCGCCGAGCCGCAGCGGCACTACCGCGGAGCCACAGCGGCACTAACGTGAGGCCTGTACGAGACGAAGCCGCTTTTTCGCGAGGCCGCAGCTGACATGAGCATTGAAAAAAGGATAAAAGTAGAGCGGGACATGTGAATAACTTTTGGGTTAATCTAAGGGATGAGACTTTTTGCCGTTTGCCGTTTGCCGGCCGTTTTTGCGATTTTCTTGTCGATTGCCGAAATCTCAAAATAGTTTGCCGCACATCCCTGACTACGCCTATTGCATCACGCGACACGCACGTGTTAACCGTGCTGGGACCACTTGGTCCCGGCACGATTCACCCTTCTCCCAGCACGATTATCACGTGTCGCATGATGCAACAGCCGTAGTCTGTAATTGCGGACCGGAATTTGGCTCGGAGAACGATAGTATCCTTTCATGATCTTTCGAAGAACCAAAAGTGGACTTCTTATTCGTGTTGAGCACCTCGAATAACCGCCTTAGGCTAAATTAGAGCGAAAAAGTTAATTTTGTAGCATTCTTTGAGTTGAAGTCCATCCAGATTCAGGGATGAGTCGTGCCTTATTAGTTTAATTAAATTTATTTAGTTTAATTTATTTTTAATTTTAGTTGCATTAGTTTAAGCTTAAATTATTCGTCAATCGAATATTCGAATTTCAAATATTCGTTCGTTCGAAATAAAAATCGAACGAATTTATTCGAAATTCGTTCGTTCGAAATGAAAAATGAACGAATTTATTCGAAATTCGTTCGTTCGAAATAAAAAATGAACGAATTTATTCGAAATTCGTTCGTTCGAAATAAAAAATGAACGAATTTATTCGAAATTCGTTCGTTCGAAGTAAAAAATGAACGAATTCATTCGGAATTCATTCGTTCGAAATTGAAAATGAACGAATTTATTCGAAATTCGTTCGTTCGAAATTAAAAATGAACGAATTCATTCGAAATTCGTCCGTTCGAAATAAAAAATGAACGAATTTATTCGAAATTCGTTCGTTCGAAATTAAAAATGAACGAATTCATTCGAAATTCGTTCGTTCGAAATTAAAAATGAACGAATTCATTCGAAATTCGTTCGTTCGAAATAAAAAATGAACGAATTCATTCGAAATTCGTTCGTTCGAAATAAAAAATGAACGAATTCATTCAAAATTCGTTCGTTCGAAATAAAAAATGAACGAATTCATTCGAAATTCGTTCGTTCGAAATAAAAAATGAACGAATTCATTCGAAATTCGTTCGTTCGAAATTAAAAATGAACGAATTCATTCGAAATTCGTTCCGTCGAAATAAAAAATGAACGAATTCATTCGAAATTCGTTCGTTCGAAATTAAAATGAACGAATTCATTCGAAATTCGTTCGTTCGAAAAATAAAATGAACGAATTTATTCGAAATTCGTTCGTTCGAAATGAAAATGAACGAATTCATTCGAAATTCGTCCGTTCGAAATAAAAATGAACGAATTCATTCGAAATTCGTCCGTTCGAAATAAAATGAACGAATTTATTCGAAATTCGTTCGTTCGAAATAAAAATGAACGAATTCATTCAAAATTCGTTCGTTCGAAATAAAAAATGAACGAATTCATTCGAAATTCGTTCGTTCGAAATAAAAAATGAACGAATTCATTCGAAATTCGTTCGTTCGAAATTAAAAATGAACGAATTCATTCGAAATTCGTTCGTTCGAAATTAAAAATGAACGAATTCATTCGAAATTCGTTCGTTCGAAATAAAAAATGAACGAATTCATTCGAAATTCGTTCGTTCGAAATAAAAAATGAACGAATTCATTCGAAATTCGTTCGTTCGAAATAAGTAATGAACGAATTCATTCGAAATTCGTTCGTTCGAAATAATTAAAAATGAACGAATTCATTCGAAATTCGTTCGTTCGAAATAAAAATGAACGAATTCATTCGAAATTCGTTCGTTCGAAATTAAAAATGAACGAATTCATTCGAAATTCGTTCGTTCGAATAAAAAATGAACGAATTCATTCGAAATTCGTTCGTTCGAAATAAAAATGAACGAATTCATTCGAAATTCGTTCGTTCGAAATAAAATGAACGAATTCATTCGAAATTCGTTCGTTCGAAATAAAAAATGAACGAATTCATTCGAAATTCGTTCGTTCGAAATAAAATGAACGAATTCATTCGAAATTCGTTCGTTCGAAATAAAAATGAACGAATTCATTCGAAATTCGTTCGTTCGAAATAAAATGAACGAATTCATTCGAAATTCGTTCGTTCGAAATAAAAAATGAACGAATTCATTCGAAATTCGTTCGTTCGAAATTAAAAATGAACGAATTCATTCGAAATTCGTTCGTTCGAAATAAAAATGAACGAATTCATTCGAAATTCGTTCGTTCGAAATAAAATGAACGAATTCATTCGAAATTCGTTCGTTCGAAATAAAATGAACGAATTCATTCGAAATTCGTTCGTTCGAAATAAAAATGAACGAATTCATTCGAAATTCGTTCGTTCGAAATAAAATGAACGAATTCATTCGAAATTCGTTCGTTCGAAATAAAAAATGAACGAATTCATTCGAAATTCGTTCGTTCGAAATAAAAAATGAACGAATTCATTCGAAATTCGTTCGTTCGAAATAAAAATGAACGAATTCATTCGAAATTCGTTCGTTCGAAATAAAAATGAACGAATTCATTCGAAATTCGTTCGTTCGAAATTAAAATGAACGAATTCATTCGAAATTCGTTCGTTCGAAATAAAATGAACGAATTCATTCGAAATTCGTTCGTTCGAAATAAAAAATGAACGAATTCATTCGAAATTCGTTCGTTCGAAATAAAATGAACGAATTCATTCGAAATTCGTTCGTTCGAAATAAAATGAACGAATTCATTCGAAATTCGTTCGTTCGAAATAAAAATGAACGAATTCATTCGAAATTCGTTCGTTCGAAATAAAATGAACGAATTCATTCGAAATTCGTTCGTTCGAAATAAAAATGAACGAATTCATTCGAAATTCGTTCGTTCGAAATTAAAATGAACGAATTCATTCGAAATTCGTTCGTTCGAAATAAAAAATGAACGAATTCATTCGAAATTCGTTCGTTCGAAATAAAATGAACGAATTCATTCGAAATTCGTTCGTTCGAAATAAAAAATGAACGAATTCATTCGAAATTCGTTCGTTCGAAATAAAAATGAACGAATTCATTCGAAATTCGTTCGTTCGAAATAAAATGAACGAATTCATTCGAAATTCGTTCGTTCGAAATAAAAAATGAACGAATTCATTCGAAATTCGTTCGTTCGAAATAAAATGAACGAATTCATTCGAAATTCGTTCGTTCGAAATAAAATGAACGAATTCATTCGAAATTCGTTCGTTCGAAATAAAATGAACGAATTCATTCGAAATTCGTTCGTTCGAAATAAAAATGAACGAATTCATTCGAAATTCGTTCGTTCGAAATAAAAAATGAACGAATTCATTCGAAATTCGTTCGTTCGAAATAAAAATGAACGAATTCATTCGAAATTCGTTCGTTCGAAATAAAATGAACGAATTCATTCGAAATTCGTTCGTTCGAAATAAAATGAACGAATTCATTCGAAATTCGTTCGTTCGAAATAAAAATGAACGAATTCATTCGAAATTCGTTCGTTCGAAATAAAAATGAACGAATTCATTCGAAATTCGTTCGTTCGAAATAAAAATGAACGAATTTATTCGAAATTCGTTCGTTCGAAATAAAAAATGAACGAACTTATTCGAAATTCGTTCGTTTGAAATAAAAAGTGAACGAATTCATTCGAAATTCGTTCGTTCGAAATTAAAAATGAACGAATTCATTCGAAATTCGTTCGTTCGAAATAAAAATCGAACGAATTTATTCGAAATTCGTTCGTTCGAAATGAAAAATGAACGAATTTATTCGAAATTCGGTCGTTCGAAATAAAAATGAACGAATTCATTCGAAATTCGTTCGTTCGAAATTAAAATGAACGAATTCATTCGAAATTCGTTCGTTCGAAATAAAATGAACGAATTCATTCGAAATTCGTTCGTTCGAAATTAAAAAATGAACGAATTCATTCGAAATTCGTTCGTTCGAAATAAAATGAACGAATTCATTCGAAATTCGTTCGTTCGAAATAAAATGAACGAATTCATTCCGAAATTCGTTCGTTCGAAATAAAAATGAACGAATTCATTCGAAATTCGTTCGTTCGAAATAAAATGAACGAATTCATTCGAAATTCGTTCGTTCGAAATAAAATGAACGAATTCATTCGAAATTCGTTCGTTCGAAATAAAAAATGAACGAATTCATTCGAAATTCGTTCGTTCGAAATAAAAATGAACGAATTCATTCGAAATTCGTTCGTTCGAAATAAAATGAACGAATTCATTCGAAATTCGTTCGTTCGAAATAAAAATGAACGAATTCATTCGAAATTCGTTCGTTCGAAATTAAAAATGAACGAATTCATTCGAAATTCGTTCGTTCGAAATAAAAATGAACGAATTCATTCGAAATTCGTTCGTTCGAAATAAAAATGAACGAATTCATTCGAAATTCGTTCGTTCGAAATAAAAATGAACGAATTCATTCGAAATTCGTTCGTTCGAAATAAAAATGAACGAATTCATTCGAAATTCGTTCGTTCGAAATAAAAATGAACGAATTCATTCGAAATTCGTTCGTTCGAGAATAAAATGAACGAATTCATTCGAAATTCGTTCGTTCGAAATAAAAATGAACGAATTCATTCGAAATTCGTTCGTTCGAAATAAAATGAACGAATTCATTCGAAATTCGTTCGTTCGAAATAAAAATGAACGAATTCATTCGAAATTCGTTCGTTCGAGAATAAAAATGAACGAATTCATTCGAAATTCGTTCGTTCGAAATAAAATGAACGAATTCATTCGAAATTCGTTCGTTCGAAATTAAAATGAACGAATTCATTCGAAATTCGTTCGTTCGAAATAAAAATGAACGAATTCATTCGAAATTCGTTCGTTCGAAATAAAAATGAACGAATTCATTCGAAATTCGTTCGTTCGAAATAAAATGAACGAATTCATTCGAAATTCGTTCGTTCGAAATTAAAATGAACGAATTCATTCGAAATTCGTTCGTTCGAAATAAAAAATGAACGAATTCATTCGAAATTCGTTCGTTCGAAATAAAATGAACGAATTCATTCGAAATTCGTTCGTTCGAAATAAAAAATGAACGAATTCATTCGAAATTCGTTCGTTCGAAATAAAAATGAACGAATTCATTCGAAATTCGTTCGTTCGAAATAAAATGAACGAATTCATTCGAAATTCGTTCGTTCGAAATTAAAATGAACGAATTCATTCGAAATTCGTTCGTTCGAAATAAAAATGAACGAATTCATTCGAAATTCGTTCGTTCGGAAATTAAAAAATGAACGAATTCATTCGAAATTCGTTCGTTCGAAATAAAAAATGAACGAATTCATTCGAAATTCGTTCGTTCGAAATAAAATGAACGAATTCATTCGAAATTCGTTCGTTCGAAATAAAATGAACGAATTCATTCGAAATTCGTTCGTTCAGAAATAAAAATGAACGAATTCATTCGAAATTCGTTCGTTCGAAATAAAAAATGAACGAATTCATTCGAAATTCGTTCGTTCGAAATAAAATGAACGAATTCATTCGAAATTCGTTCGTTCGAAATAAAATGAACGAATTCATTCGAAATTCGTTCGTTCGAAATAAAATGAACGAATTCATTCGAAATTCGTTCGTTCGAAATAAAAAATGAACGAATTCATTCGAAATTCGTTCGTTCGAAATAAAAATGAACGAATTCATTCGAAATTCGTTCGTTCGAAATAAAAATGAACGAATTTATTCGAAATTCGTTCGTTCGAAATAAAATGAACGAATTCATTCGAAATTCGTTCGTTCGAAATAAAAATGAACGAATTCATTCGAAATTCGTTCGTTCGAAATAAAATGAACGAATTCATTCGAAATTCGTTCGTTCGAAATAAAAAATGAACGAATTCATTCGAAATTCGTTCGTTCAGAAATAAAAATGAACGAATTCATTCGAAATTCGTTCGTTCGAAATAAAAAATGAACGAATTCATTCGAAATTCGTTCGTTCGAAATAAAAATGAACGAATTCATTCGAAATTCGTTCGTTCGAAATAAAAATGAACGAATTCATTCGAAATTCGTTCGTTCGAAATAAAATGAACGAATTCATTCGAAATTCGTTCGTTCGAAATAAAAATGAACGAATTCATTCGAAATTCGTTCGTTCGAAATAAAATGAACGAATTCATTCGAAATTCGTTCGTTCGAAATAAAATGAACGAATTCATTCGAAATTCGTTCGTTCGAAATAAAAAATGAACGAATTCATTCGAAATTAGTTCGTTCGAAATAAAAAATGAACGAATTCATTCGAAATTCGTTCGTTCGAAATTAAAATGAACGAATTCATTCGGAAATTCGTTCGTTCGAAGATAAAAATGAACGAATTCATTCGAAATTCGTTCGTTCGAAATAAAATGAACGAATTCATTCGAAATTCGTTCGTTCGAAATAAAAATGAACGAATTCATTCGAAATTCGTTCGTTCGAAATAAAAATGAACGAATTCATTCGAAATTCGTTCGTTCGAAATAAAATGAACGAATTCATTCGAAATTCGTTCGTTCAGGAAATTAAAAATGAACGAATTCATTCGAAATTCGTTCGTTCGAAATAAAAATGAACGAATTCATTCGAAATTCGTTCGTTCAAAATAAAAATAGAACGAATTCATTCGAAATTCGTTCGTTCGAAATAAAATGAACGAATTCATTCAGAAATTCGTTCGTTCGAAATAAAAATGAACGAATTCGTTCGAAATTCGTTCGTTCAGAAAAAAAAATGAACGAATTCATTCGAAATTCGTTCGTTCGGAAAATAAAATGAACGAATTCATTCGAAATTCGTTCGTTCGAAATAAAAAATGAACGAATTCATTCGAAATTCGTTCGTTCGAAATTAAAATGAACGAATTCATTCAAAATTCGTTCGTTCGAAATAAAAAATGAACGAATTCATTCGAAATTCGTTCGTTCGAAATAAAAATGAACGAATTCATTCGAAATTCGTTCGTTCGAAATAAAATGAACGAATTCATTCGAAATTCGTTCGTTCGAGGAAAGAATAAAAAATGAACCAATTCATTCGAAATTCGTTCGTTCGAGGAAATTAAAATGAACGAATTCATTTGAAAATTCGTTCGTTCGATAAAAAATGAACGAATTCATTTTTCAGAAATTCGTTCGTTCGAAATAAAAATGAACGAATTCATTCGAAATTCGTTCGTTCGAAAATAAAAAATGAACGAATTCATTCCGAAATTCGTTCGTTCGAAATAAAATGAACGAATTCATTCGAGAAATTCGTTCGTTCGGAGATAAAAATGAACGAATTCATTCGAAATTCGTTCGTTCGAAATAAAATGAACGAATTCATTCGAAATTCGTTCGTTCGAAATAAAAAATGAACGAATTCATTCGAAATTCGTTCGTTCGAAATAAAATGAACGAATTCATTCGAAATTCGTTCGTTCGGAAATAAAAATGAACGAATTCATTCGAAATTCGTTCGTTCGAAATAAAAAATGAACGAATTCATTCGAAATTCGTTCCGTTCGAAATAAAATGAACGAATTCATTCCGAAATTCGTTCGTTCGAAATAAAAATGAACGAATTCATTCGAAATTCGTTCGTTCAAAATTAAAATGAACGAATTCATTCGAAAATTGTTCGTTCGAAATAAAAAATGAACAGAATTCATTCGAAATTCGTTCGTTCGAAATAAAATGAACGAATTCATTCGAAATTCGTTCGTTCGAAAATTAAAAATGAACGAATTCATTCGAAATTCGTTCGTTCGAAATAAAAATGAACGGAATTCATTCGAAATTCGTTCGTTCAGAAATAAAAAATGAACGAATTCATTCGAAATTCGTTCGTTCAGAAATAAAAATGAACGAATTCATTCCGAAATTCGTTCGTTCGAAATAAAAAATGAACGAATTCATTCCGAAATTCGTTCGTTCGAAATAAAAATGAACGAATTCATTCGAAATTCGTTCGTTCGAAATAAAATGAACTTGAATTCATTCAGAAATTCGTTCGTTCGAGGAATTAAAAATGAACGAATTCATTCGAAATTCGTTCGTTCGAAATAAAATGAACGAATTCATTCGAAATTCGTTCGTTCGAAATAAAAAATGAACGAATTCATTCGAAATTCGTTCGTTCGAAATTCAAAATAGAACGAATTCATTCGAAATTCGTTCGTTCGAAATTAAAAATGAACGAATTCATTCGAAATTCGTTCGTTCGAAATAAAAAATGAACGAATTCATTCGAAATTCGTTCGTTCGAAATAAAATGAACGAATTCATTCGAAATTCGTTCGTTCGAAATAAAATGAACGAATTCATTCGAAATTCGTTCGTTCGAAATAAAATGAACGAATTCATTCGAAATTCGTTCGTTCGAAATAAAATGAACGAATTCATTCGAAATTCGTTCGTTCGAAATAAAATGAACGAATTCATTCGAAATTCGTTCGTTCGAAATAAAAAATGAACGAATTCATTCGAAATTCGTTCGTTCGAGAATAAAAAATGAACGAATTCATTCGAAATTCGTTCGTTCGAAATAAAAAATGAACGAATTCATTCGAAATTCGTTCGTTCGAAATAAAATGAACGAATTCATTCGAAATTCGTTCGTTCAAGAAATAAAATGAACGAATTCATTCGAAATTCGTTCGTTCGAGGAATACAAAAATGAACGAATTCATTCGAAATTCGTTCGTTCGAAATAAAATGAACGAATTCATTCGAAATTCGTTCGTTCGAAATAAAATGAACGAATTCATTCGAAATTCGTTCGTTCGAAATAAAATGAACGAATTCATTCCGAAATTCGTTCGTTCGAAATTAAAAATGAACGAATTCATTCGAAATTCGTTCGTTCGAAAAAATAAAAATGAACGAATTCATTCGAAATTCGTTCGTTCAGGAAATAAAAAATGAACGAATTTATTCGAAATTCGTTCGTTCGCAATAAAAAATGAACGAATTTATTCGAAATTCGTTCGTTCGAAATAAAAAAATGAACGAATTCATTCGAAATTCGTTCGTTCGAAATAAAAAAATGAACGAATTCATTCGAAATTCGTTCGTTCGAAATAAAAAAATGAACGAATTTATTCGAACTTCGTTCTTTCGAAATAAAAAATGAACGAATTCATTCGAAATTCGTTCGTTCAAAATAAAAAATGAACGAATTCATTCCGAAATTCGTTCGTTCGAAATAAAAATGAACGAATTCATTCGAAATTCGTTCGTTCGAAATAAAATGAACGAATTCATTTCGAAATTCGTTCGTTCGAAATAAAAAATGAACGAATTCATTCGAAATTCGTTCGTTCGAAATAAAAAATGAACGAATTCATTCGAGAATTCGTTCGTTCGAAATAAAATGAACGAATTCATTCGAAATTCGTTCGTTCGAAATAAAATGAACGAATTCATTCGAAATTCGTTCGTTCGAAATAAAAAATGAACGAATTCATTCGAAATTCGTTCGTTCGAAATAAAAATGAACGAATTCATTTCGAAATTCGTTCGTTCGAAATTAAAAAATGAACGAATTCATTCAGAAATTCGTTCGTTCGAAATAAAAATGAACGAATTCATTCGAAATTCGTTCGTTCGAGAATAAAAAATGAACGAATTCATTCGAAATTCGTTCGTTCGAAATAAAAAATGAACGAATTCATTCGAAATTCGTTCGTTCGAAATAAAATGAACGAATTCATTCGAAATTCGTTCGTTCGAAATAAAATGAACGAATTCATTCGAAATTCGTTCGTTCGAAATAAAAATGAACGAATTCATTCGAAATTCGTTCGTTCGAAATAAAAATGAACGAATTCATTCGAGAATTCGTTCGTTCGAAATAAAAATGAACGAATTCATTCGAAATTCGTTCGTTCGAAATAAAATGAACGAATTCATTCGAAATTCGTTCGTTCGAAATAAAAAATGAACGAATTTATTCGAAATTCGTTCGTTCGAAATAAAAATGAACGAATTCATTCGAAATTCGTTCGTTCAAATAAAAATGAACGAATTCATTCGAAATTCGTTCGTTCGGAAATTAAAAATGAACGAATTCATTCGAAATTCGTTCGTTCGAAATAAAAATGAACGAATTCATTCGAAATTCGTTCGTTCGAAATAAAATGAACGAATTCATTCGAGAATTCGTTCGTTCAAAATAAAATGAACGAATTCATTCGAAATTCGTTCGTTCGAAATTAAAAATGAACGAATTCATTCGAAATTCGTTCGTTCGAAATAAAAAATGAACGAATTCATTCGAAATTCGTTCGTTCGAAATAAAATGAACGAATTCATTCGAGAATTCGTTCGTTCGAAATTAAAATGAACGAATTCATTCGAAATTCGTTCGTTCGAAATAAAAAATGAACGAATTCATTCGAGAATTCGTTCGTTCGAAATAAAATGAACGAATTCATTCGAAATTCGTTCGTTCGAAATAAAATGAACGAATTCATTCCGAAATTCGTTCGTTCAGGAAATAAAAAATGAACGAATTCATTCGAAATTCGTTCGTTCGAAATAAAATGAACGAATTTATTCGAAATTCGTTCGTTCGAAATAAAATGAACGAATTCATTCGAAATTCGTTCGTTCAGAGAATAAATGAACGAATTCATTCGAAATTCGTTCGTTCGAAATAAAATGAACGAATTCATTCGAAATTCGTTCGTTCGAAATAAAAATGAACGAATTCATTCGAAATTCGTTCGTTCGAAATTAAAAATGAACGAATTCATTCGAAATTCGTTCGTTCGAAATTAAAATGAACGAATTCATTCGAAATTCGTTCGTTCGAAATAATAAAATGAACGAATTCATTCGAAATTCGTTCGTTCGAAATTAAAAATGAACGAATTCATTCGAAATTCGTTCGTTCGAAATTAAAATGAACGAATTCATTCGAAATTCGTTCGTTCGAAATGAAAAATGAACGAATTCATTCGAAATTCGTTCGTTCGAAATAAAAATGAACGAATTCATTCCGAAATTCGTTCGTTCGAAATAAAAATGAACGAATTCATTCGAAATTCGTTCGTTCGAAATTAAAATGAACGAATTCATTCGAAATTCGTTCGTTCGAAGAATTAAAATGAACGAATTCATTCGAAATTCGTTCGTTCGAAAATTAAAAATGAACGAATTCATTCGAAATTCGTTCGTTCGAAATTAAAATGAACGAATTCATTTCGAAATTCGTTCGTTCGAAATTAAAATGAACGAATTCATTCGAAATTCGTTCGTTCGAAATAAAAATGAACGAATTCATTCGAAATTCGTTCGTTCGAAGATTAAAATGAACGAATTCATTCGAAATTCGTTCGTTCGAAATAAAATGAACGAATTCATTCGAAATTCGTTCGTTCGAAGATAAAATGAACGAATTCATTCGAAATTCGTTCGTTCGAAATAAAATGAACGGAATTCATTCGAAATTCGTTCGTTCGAAATAAAAAATGAACGAATTCATTCGAAATTCGTTCGTTCGAAATAAAAAATGAACGAATTCATTCGAAATTCGTTCGTTCGAAATAAAATGAACGAATTCATTCGAAATTCGTTCGTTCGAAATAAAAATGAACGAATTCATTCGAAATTCGTTCGTTCGAAATAAAATGAACGAATTCATTCGAAATTCGTTCGTTCGAAATAAAAATGAACGAATTCATTCGAAATTCGTTCGTTCGAAATAAAAATGAACGAATTCATTCGAAATTCGTTCGTTCGAAATAAAATGAACGAATTCATTCGAAATTCGTTCGTTCGAAATAAAATGAACGAATTCATTCGAAATTCGTTCGTTCGAAATAAAAAATGAACGAATTCATTCGAAATTCGTTCGTTCGAAATAAAATGAACGAATTCATTCGAAATTCGTTCGTTCGAAATAAAAAATGAACGAATTCATTCGAGAATTCGTTCGTTCGAAATAAAAAATGAACGAATTCATTCGAAATTCGTTCGTTCGAAATAAAAATGAACGAATTCATTCGAAATTCGTTCGTTCGAAATTAAAAATGAACGAATTCATTCGAAATTCGTTCGTTCAGGAAATAAAAAATGAACGAATTCATTCGAAATTCGTTCGTTCGAAATAAAATGAACGAATTCATTCGAAATTCGTTCGTTCAAAATAAAATGAGACGAATTCATTCGAAATTCGTTCGTTCAAAATAAAAATGAACGAATTCATTCGAAATTCGTTCGTTCGAAATAAAATGAACGAATTCATTCGAGAATTCGTTCGTTCGAAATAAAATGAACGGAATTCATTCGAAATTCGTTCGTTCGAAATAAAAAATGAACGAATTCATTCGAAATTCGTTCGTTCGAAATAAAAATGAACGAATTCATTCGAAATTCGTTCGTTCGAAATAAAAATGAACGAATTCATTCGAAATTCGTTCGTTCGAAATAAAATGAACGAATTCATTCGAAATTCGTTCGTTCGAAATAAAATGAACGAATTCATTCCGAAATTCGTTCGTTCGAAATTAAAATGAACGAATTCATTCGAAATTCGTTCGATTCGAAATAAAATGAACGAATTCATTCGAAATTCGTTCGTTCGGGGAAATTAAAATGAACGAATTCATTCGAAATTCGTTCGTTCGAAATAAAATGAACGAATTCATTCGAAATTCGTTTCGTTCGAAATAAAATGAACGAATTCATTCGAAATTCGTTTCGTTCGAAATAAAATGAACGAATTCATTCGAAATTCGTTCGTTCGAGATAAAAAATGAACGAATTCATTCGAAATTCGTTCGTTCGAAACCAAAATGAACGAATTTAATCGAAATTCGTTCGGTCAAAATAAAAAAAGAACGAATTCATTCGAAATTCGTTCCTTCGAAATAAAATGAACGAATTCATTCGAAATTCGTTCGTTCGAAATAAAATGAACGAATTCATTCGAAATTCGTTCGTTCGAGAATAAAATGAACGAATTCATTCGAAATTCGTTCGTTCGAAATAAAATGAACGAATTCATTTCGAAATTCGTTCGTTCGAAATAAAAATGAACGAATTCATTCGAAATTCGTTCGTTCGAAATAAAAAATGAACGAATTTATTCGAAATTCGTTCGTTCGAAATAAAATGAACGAATTCATTCGAAATTCGTTCGTTCAAAGGAAAAAATAAAAAATGAACGAATTCATTCGAAGATTCGATTCGTTCAGGCGAATAAAAATGAACGAATTCATTCGAAATTCGTTCGTTCGAAGAATAAAAATGAACGAATTCATTCGAAATTCGTTCGTTCGGAGAAGAATAAAAAATGAACGATTCATTCGAAATTGCCGTTCGTTCGGAAAATAAGATAAATTGAACAGAATTCATTCGAAATTCGTTCATTCGAAATAAAAAGATGAACGACGATTCATTCGAAATTCGTTCATTCGAAATAAAATGAACGAATTCATTCGAAATTCGTTCGTTCGGAAATAAAAAGATGAACGAATTCATTCAAAGAATTCGTTCGTTCAGAAAAAATAAAAAGCCGAACGAATTCATTCGGAAATTCCGTTCGTTCGAGAATTAAAAAATGAACGAATTCATTCGAAATTCTGATTCGTTCAAAATAAAGAATGAACGAGATTCATTCGAAATTCCGTTCGTTCGAAATGAAAAATGAACGAATTCATTCCGAAATTCGTTTCGTTCAGAATATAAATGATGAACGGAATTCATTCGAAATTCGTTTGTTCGAAATAAAAGATGAACGAATTCATTTCGAAATTCGTTCCATTCGAGAATAAAAAATGAACGCATTCATTCCGAAATTCGTTCGTTCGAAATCAAAATGAAGACGAATTCATTCGAAATTCGTTCGTTCGAAATAAAATGAACGAATTCATTCGAAATTCGTTCGTTCGAAATAAAATGAACGAATTCATTCGAAATTCGTTCGTTCGAAATCAAAATGAACGAATTCATTCGAAATTCGTTCGTTCGAAATAATAAAATGAACGAATTCATTCGAAATTCGTTCGTTCGAAATAAAAATGAACAGATTCATTCGAAATTCGTTCGTTCGAAATCAAAATGAACGAATTCATTCGAAATTCGTTCGTTCGAAATAAAATGAACGAATTTATTCGAAATTCGTTCGTTCAAATAAAATGACCGAATTCATTCGAAATTCGTTCGTTCGAAATAAAAAATGAACGAATTTATTCGAAATTCGTTCGTTCGAAATAAAAAATGAACGAATTCATTCGAAATTCGTTCGTTCGAAATAAAAAATGAACGAATTCATTCGAAATTCGTTCGTTCGAAATAAAAAATGAACGAATTTATTCGAAATTCGTTCGTTCGAAATAAAAAATGAACGAATTCATTCGAAATTCGTTCGTTCGAAATAAAAAATGAACGAATTCATTCGAAATTCGTTCGTTCGAAATAAAAAATGAACGGATTCATTCGAAATTCGTTCGTTCGAAATAAAAAATGAACGAATTCATTCGAAATTCGTTCGTTCGAAATAAAAAATGAACGAATTCATTCGAATTCGTTCGTTCGAAAATATAAAATGAACGAATTCATTCGAAATTCGTTCGTTCGAAATAAAAAATGAACGGAATTCATTCGAAATTCGTTCGTTCGAAAGATAAAAATGAACGAATTCATTCGAAATTCGTTCGTTCGAAATAAAATGAACGAATTCATTCGAAATTCGTTCGTTCGAAAATAAAATGAACGAATTTATTCGAAATTCGTTCGTTCGAAATAAAATGAACGAATTCATTCGAAATTCGTTCGTTCGGAAATAAAAATGAACAGATTCATTCGAAATTCGTTCGTTCAAAATAAAATGAACGAATTCATTCGAAATTCGTTCGTTCGAAATAAAATGAACGAATTCATTCGAAATTCGTTCGTTCAGGAATAAAAAATGAACGAATTTATTCGAAATTCGTTCGTTCGAAATAAAAAATGAACGAATTCATTCGAAATTCGTTCGTTCGAAATAAAATGAACGAATTCATTCGAAATTCGTTCGTTCGAAATAAAAAATGAACGAATTCATTCGAAATTCGTTCGTTCGAAAAATAAAATGAACGAATTCATTCGAAATTCACGTTCGTTCGAAATAAAAATGAACGAATTCATTCCGAAATTCGTTCGTTCGAAATAAAAAATGAACGAATTTATTCGAAATTCGTTCGTTCGAAATAAAAAATGAACGAATTCATTCGAAATTCGTTCGTTCGAAATAAAATGAACGAATTCATTCGAAATTCGTTCGTTCGAAATAAAAAATGAACGAATTCATTCGAAATTCGTTCGTTCAAAGAAATTAAAAATGAACGAATTCATTCGAAATTCGTTCGTTCGAAATAAAAAATGAACGAATTCATTCGAAATTCGTTCGTTCGAAATAAAAAATGAACGAATTCATTCGAAATTCGTTCGTTCGAAATAAAAAATGAACGAATTCATTCGAAATTCGTTCGTTCGAAATAAAAAATGAACGAATTCATTCGAAATTCGTTCGTTCAAAATAAAAAATGAACGAATTCATTCGAAATTCGTTCGTTCGAAATAAAAAATGAACGAATTTATTCGAAATTCGTTCGTTCGAAATTAAAAATGAACGAATTCATTCGAAATTCGTTCGTTCGAAATTAAAAATGAACGAATTTATTCGAAATTCGTTCGTTCGAAATTAAAAATGAACGAATTCATTCGAAATTCGTTTGTTCGAAATAAAAAATGAACGAATTCATTCGAAATTCGTTTGTTCGAAATAAAATGAACGAATTTATTCGAAATTCGTTCGTTCGAAATAAAATGAACGAATTCATTCCGAAATTCGTTCGTTCGAAATAAAATGAACGAATTCATTCAAAATTCGTTCGTTCGAAATAAAAAATGAACGAATTCATTCGAAATTCGTTCGTTCGAAATAAAAAATGAACGAATTCATTCGAAATTCGTTCGTTCGAAATAAAAATGAACGAATTCATTCGAAATTCGTTCGTTCGAAAATAAAATGAACGAATTCATTCAAAATTCGTTCGTTCGAAATAAAAAATGAACGAATTCATTCGAAATTCGTTCGTTCGAAATAAAAAATGAACGAATTCATTCGAAATTCGTTCGTTCGAAATAAAATGAACAGATTCATTCGAAATTCGTTCGTTCGAAATAAAATGAACGAATTCATTCGAAATTCGTTCGTTCGAAATAAAAATGAACGAATTCATTCGAAATTCGTTCGTTCGAAATAAAATGAACGAATTCATTCGAAAATTCGTTCGTTCGAAATAAAAATGAACGAATTCATTCGAAATTCGTTCGTTCGAAATGAAAAATGAACGGAATTCATTCGAAATTCGTTCGTTCGAAATAAAATGAACGAATTCATTCGAAATTCGTTCGTTCGAAATAAAAAATGAACGAATTCATTCGAAATTCGTTCGTTCGAAATAAAATGAACGAATTCATTCGAAATTCGTTCGTTCGAAATAAAATGAACGAATTTATTCGAAATTCGTTCGTTCGAAATAAAAAATGAACGAATTCATTCGAAAATTCGTTCGTTCGAAATAAAAAATGAACGAATTCATTCGAAATTCGTTCGTTCGAAATAAAAAATGAACGAATTCATTCGAAATTCGTTCGTTCGAAATAAAATGAACGAATTCATTCGAAATTCGTTCGTTCGAAATAAAAAATGAACGAATTCATTCGAAATTCGTTCGTTCGAAATAAAATGAACGAATTCATTCGAAATTCGTTCGTTCGAAATAAAAAATGAACGAATTCATTCGAAATTCGTTCGTTCGAAATAAAATGAACGAATTCATTCGAAATTCGTTCGTTCGAAATAAAATGAACGAATTCATTCGAAATTCGTTCGTTCGAAATAAAAAATGAACGAATTCATTCGAAATTCGTTCGTTCGAAATAAAAAATGAACGAATTCATTCGAAATTCGTTCGTTCGAAATAAAATGAACGAATTCATTCGAAATTCGTTCGTTCGAAATAAAAAATGAACGAATTCATTCGAAATTCGTTCGTTCAGGAAATATAAAATGAACGAATTCATTCGAAATTCGTTCGTTCAGAAAATAAAAAATGAACGGAATTCATTCGAAATTCGTTCGTTCGAAATAAAAAATGAACGAATTCATTCGAAATTCGTTCGTTCGAAATAAAATGAACGAATTCATTCGAAGAGATTCGTTCGTTCGAAATAAAATGAACGAATTCATTCGAAATTCGTTCGTTCGAAATAAAAAATGAACGGAATTCATTCGAAATTCGTTCGTTCGAAATAAAAAATGAACGAATTTATTCGAAATTCGTTCGTTCGAAATAAAATGAACGAATTCATTCGAAATTCGTTCGTTCGAAATAAAAAATGAACGAATTCATTCGAAATTCGTTCGTTCGAAATAAAAAATGAACGAATTCATTCGAAATTCGTTCGTTCGAAAATAAAATGAACGAATTCATTCGAAATTCGTTCGTTCGAAGTAAAAAATGAACGAATTCATTCGAAATTCGTTCGTTCGAAATAAAATGAACGAATTCATTCGAAATTCGTTCGTTCGAAATAAAAAATGAACGAATTCATTCGAAATTCGTTCGTTCGAAATAAAATGAACAGATTCATTCGAAATTCGTTCGTTCGAAATAAAATGAACGAATTCATTCGAAATTCGTTCGTTCGAAATAAAAATGAACGAATTCATTCGAAATTCGTTCGTTCGAAATAAAAATGAACGAATTCATTCGAAATTCGTTCGTTCGAAATAAAATGAACGAATTCATTCGAAATTCGTTCGTTCGAAATAAAAAATGAACGAATTCATTCGAAATTCGTTCGTTCGAAATAAAATGAACGAATTCATTCGAAATTCGTTCGTTCGAAATAAAATGAACGAATTCATTCCCGAAATTCGTTCGTTCGAAATAAAAAATGAACGAATTCATTCGAAATTCGTTCGTTCGAAATAAAAAATGAACGAATTCATTCGAAATTCGTTCGTTCGAAATAAAAATGAACGAATTCATTCGAAATTCGTTCGTTCGAAAATAAAATGAACGAATTCATTCAGGGAATTCGTTCGTTCGAAATAAAAAATGAACGAATTCATTCGAAATTCGTTCGTTCGAAATAAAAAATGAACGAATTCATTCGAAATTCGTTCGTTCGAAATAAAATGAACGAATTCATTCGAAATTCGTTCGTTCGAAATTCAAAATGAACGAATTCATTCGAAATTCGTTCGTTCGAAATAAAAAATGAACGAATTTATTCGGATTCGTTCGTTCGAAATAAAAATGAACGAATTCATTCGAAATTCGTTCGTTCGAAATAAAATGAACGAATTTATTCGAAATTCGTTCGTTCGAAATAAAAAATGAACGAATTCATTCGAAATTCGTTCGTTCGAAATAAAATGAACGAATTCATTCGAAATTCGTTCGTTCGAAATAAAAAATGAACAGATTCATTCGAAATTCGTTCGTTCAAAATAAAATGAACGGAATTCATTCGAAATTCGTTCGTTCGAAATAAAAATGAACGAATTCATTCGAAATTCGTTCGTTCAGGAAATAAAATGAACGAATTCATTCGAAATTCGTTCGTTCGAAATTAAAAATGAACGAATTCATTCGAAATTCGTTCGTTCGAAATAAAATGAACGAATTCATTCGAAATTCGTTCGTTCGAGATAAAAATGAACGAATTTATTCGAAATTCGTTCGTTCGAAATAAAAAATGAACGAATTTATTCCGAAATTCGTTCGTTCGAAAAATAAAAAAATGAACGAATTCATTCGAAATTCGTTCGTTCGAAATAAAATGAACGAATTCATTCGAAATTCGTTCGTTCAGGAAAATAAAAAATGAACGAATTCATTCCGAAATTCGTTCGTTCGAAATAAAAAATGAACGAATTCATTCGAAATTCGTTCGTTCGAAATAAAATGAACGAATTCATTCGAAATTCGTTCGTTCGAAATAAAAAATGAACGAATTCATTTCGAAATTCGTTCCGTTCGAAATAAAATGAACGAATTCATTCGAAATTCGTTCGTTCGAAATAAAAAAAATGAACGAATTCATTCGAAATTCGTTCGTTCGAAATAATAAAATGAACGAATTCATTCGAAATTCGTTCGTTCGAAATAAAATGAACGAATTCATTCGAAATTCGTTCGTTCGAAAATAAAAAATGAACGAATTTATTCGAAATTCGTTCGTTCGAAATAAAATGAACGAATTCATTCGAAATTCGTTCGTTCGAAATAAAAATGAACGAATTTATTCGAAATTCGTTCGTTCGAAATGAAAAATGAACGAATTCATTCGAAATTCGTTCGTTCCAAAAATAAAAAATGAACGAATTCATTCGAAATTCGTTCGTTCGAAATAAAATGAACGAATTCATTCGAAATTCGTTCGTTCGAAATAAAAAATGAACGAATTTATTCGAAATTCGTTCGTTCGAAATAAAATGAACGAATTCATTCGAAATTCGTTCGTTCGAAATAAAAATGAACGGAATTCATTCGAAATTCGTTCGTTCAAATAAAATGAACGAATTCATTCGAAATTCGTTCGTTCGAAATAAAATGAACGAATTCATTCGAAATTCGTTCGTTCGAAATAAAAAATGAACGAATTCATTCGAAATTCGTTCGTTCGAAATAAAAATGAACGAATTCATTCGAAATTCGTTCGTTCGAAATAAAATGAACGAATTCATTCGAAATTCGTTCGTTCGAAATGAAAAATGAACAGATTCATTCGAAATTCGTTCGTTCGAAATAAAAATGAACGAATTCATTCGAAATTCGTTCGTTCGAAATAAAATGAACGAATTTATTCGAAATTCGTTCGTTCGAAATTAAAATGAACGAATTCATTCGAAATTCGTTCGTTCGAAATAATAAAATGAACCAATTTATTCGAAATTCGTTCGTTCGAAATTAAAAATGAACGAATTCATTCAAAATCCGTTCGTTCGAAATAACGAATTTATTCGAAATTCGTTGGTTCGAAATAAAAAATGAACGAATTTATTCGAAATTCGTTCGTTCGAAATAAAAAATGAACGATTTCATTCAAAATCCGTTCGTTCGAAATAAGAAAAGAACGAATTTATTCGAAATTCGTTCGTTCGGAATAAAAAGTGAACGAATTCATTCGAAATTCGTTGGTTCGAATAAAAAATGAACGATTTCATTCAAAATCCGTTCGTTCGAAATAAGAAAAGAACGAATTTATTCGAAATTCGTTCGTTCGAAATAAAATGAACGAATTCATTCGAAATTCGTTCGTTCGAAATAAAATGAACGAATTCATTCGAAATTCGTTCGTTCGAAATAAAATGAACGAATTCATTCGAAATTCGTTCGTTCAGGAAATAAAAAATGAACGAATTCATTCGAAATTCGTTCGTTCGAAATAAAAAATGAACGAATTCATTCGAAATTCGTTCGTTCGAAATAAAATGAACGAATTCATTCGAAATTCGTTCGTTCGAAAATAAAATGAACGAATTCATTCGAAATTCGTTCGTTCGAAATAAAATGAACGAATTCCATTCGAAATTCGTTCGTTCGAAATAAAATGAACGAATTCATTCGAAATTCGTTCGTTCGAAATAAAAAATGAGACAGAATTCATTCTGAGAATTCGTTCGTTCGAAATATAAAATGAACGAATTCATTCGAAATTCGTTCGTTCGGGAGAATAAAAATGAACGAATTCATTCCAGGAAATTCAATTTCGATTCGGGAAGTAAAAAATGAACGAATTCATTCGAGAGAATTCACGTTCGTTCAGAAATAAAAAATGAACTTCAATTCATTCGAAATTCGTTCGATTCGAAATAAAAATGAACAGATTCATTCCGAAATTCGTTCGTTCGAAATCAAAATGAACGAATTCATTCGAAATTCGTTTCCGTTCGGAAAGAATAAAAAATGAACGAATTCATTCGAAATGTCTTCGTTTCGTTCGGAAATAAAAATGAACGAATTCATTCGAAATTCGTTCGTTCAGAAATAAAATGAACGAATTTATTCGAAATTCGTTCGTTCGAAATAAAAAATGAACGAATTTATTCGAAATTCGATTCGTTCGAAATAAAAATGAACGAATTCATTCGAAATTCGTTCGATTCGAGAAAATAAAAATGAACGAATTCATTCGAGAGATTCCGTTCGTTCGAAATAAAAAATGAACGAATTCATTTCCGAAGATTCGTTCGTTCGAAGAATAAAATGAACGAATTCATTCCAGAAATTCGTTCGTTCAAATAAAAATGAACGAATTTATTCGAACAGAAGTTCGTTCGATTCAGAAATAAAAATGAACGAATTCATTCGAAATTCGTTCGATTCGAAATAAAAAAATGAACGAATTCATTCGAAAGTTCGATTTCGTTCGAAATAAAAATCGAACGAATTCATTCCGAAATTCGTTCGTTCGAAATGAAAAATGAACGAATTCATTCAGGAAATTCGTTCGTTCGAAATAAAAAATGATGACGAATTCATTTCGAAAAAGTTCGTTCGAAATAAAAAATGAAGACGAATTCATTCGAAATTCGTTCGTTCGAAATAAAATGAACGGAATTCATTTCGAAATTCACGTTCGTTCAGAAATATAAAATGAACGAATTCATTCAGAAATTCGTTCGTTCGAAATAAAAAATAGAACGAATTCTATTCGGGAAATTCGTTCGTTCGAAATATAAAAATGAACGAATTCATTTCAGGAAATTCGTTCGTTCGAAATAAAAAATGAACGAGATTCATTCAAAATTCGTTCGTTCGAGGCAGTAAAAATGAACGAATTCATTCCAGAAATTCACGTTTCGTTCGGAAATAAAAAATGAACAGGTAATTCATTCGAAATTCGTTCGTTCAGAAATAAAAATGAACGAATTCATTTCCGAAATTCGTTCGTTCGGAAAAATAAAAATGAACGAATTCATTCCGAAATTCGTTCGTTCAGGAGAACAAATAAAATGAACGAATTCATTCGAAATTCGTTCGTTCGAAATATAAAATGAACGAATTCATTCCGAAAATTCGTTCGTTCAGGAAATAAAAATGAACGAATTCATTCGAAATTCGTTCGTTCGAAGAATAAAAATGAACGAATTCATTCGAAATTCGTTCGTTCAGAAATAAAATGAACGGAATTCATTCGAGGAATTCGTTCGTTCGAAGAATAAAGATGAACGAATTCATTCGAAATTCGTTTCATTAAAGAAATAAAAAATGAACGAATTCATTCCGAAATTCCGTTTCGTTCGAAATAAAATGAACGAATTCATTCGAGAAATTCGTTCGTTCGAAATAAAATGAACGATTCATTCGAAATTCGTTCGTTCGAAATAAAATGAACGAATTCATTCCGAAATTCGTTCGTTCAGGAAATAAAAAAATGAACGAATTTATTCGGAAATTCGATTCCGTTCGAAAAATAAAAATGAGACAGAATTTATTCGAAATTCGTTCGTTCGAAATAAAATGAACGAATTCATTTCGGAAATTCGTTCGTTCGAAATAAAAATCGAACAAGATTTATTCGAAATTCGTTTCGTTCGAAATAAAAAATAGAACGAATTCATTTCGAAATTCGTTCCGTTCGAAATAAAATGAACGAATTCATTCGAAATTCGTTTCGTTCGAAATAAAAAATGAACAGGAATTCATTCGAAATTCGTTCGTTCAGGAAATAAAAAATGAACGAATTCATTCGGGAAATTCGTTCGTTCAACGAAATGAAAATGAACGAATTTATTACGGAAATTCGTTCGTTCGAAAATTAAAAAATGAACGAATTCATTCCAGAAATTACGTTCGTTCGAAGCATAAAAATGAACGAATTCATTCGAGGAAATTCGTTCGTTCAGGAAATAAAAAATGAACGAATTCATTCGAAATTCGATTTCGTTCGAAATAATAAAATGAACGAATTCATTCGAAATTTCGTTCGTTCGAAATTAAAAAATGAACGAATTCATTCGAAATTCGTTCGTTCGAGAAATAAAAAATGAACGAATTTATTCGAAATTCACGTTTCGTTTCGAAAATTAAAATGAACGAAATTTCATTCCGAAATTCGTTCGTTCGAAATAAAAAATAGACACGTAATTCATTTCAGGAAATTCGTTCGTTCGAAAATAAAATGAACAATTCATTCAGAAATTCGTTTCGTTCGAAATAAAAAATGAACGAATTTATTCGAAATTCGTTCGTTCGAAATAAAAATGAACGAATTCATTTCGAAATTCGTTCGATTTCGAAATAAAAAATGAACGAATTTATTTCGAGAGATTCAGTTCGTTTCGAAAATCAAAAAATGAACGAATTTATTCGAAATTCGTTTCGTTCGAAATAAAAAATGAACGAATTCATTCGAAAAAGTTCGTTCAGGAAAAATAAAAAATGAACGAATTCGTATTCGAAAGTTCGTTCGTTCGAAATAAAATGAACGAATTCATTCGAAATTCGTTCGTTCGAAATAAAAATGAACGGAATTCATTTAAGAAATTCTGTTCGTTCGAAGTATGAAAAATGAACGAATTCATTCGAAATTCTGATTTCGTTCGGGAAATAAGAAATGAACGAATTCATTCCCAGAGGAATTCGTTCGTTCAGAAGCATCAAAAAATGAACGAATTTATTCGAAATTCGTTCGTTCGAAGAAGTAAAATGAACGAATTCATTCGAAATTCGTTCGTTCGAAATAAAATGAACGAATTCATTCGAAATTCGTTCAAATTCGAAATAAAAAATGAACAGATTCATTCAGGAAATTCACGTTCGTTCGAAATAAAAAATGAACGAATTCATTCGAAAAAGTTCGTTCGAAATAAAATGAACGAATTCATTTCGAAATTCGTTCGTTCGAAATAAAAAATGAACGGAATTTATTCGAAATTCGTTCGTTCGAAATAAAATGAACGAATTCATTCGAAATTCGTTCGTTCGAAATAAAAAATGAACAGAATTCATTCGAAATTCGTTCGTTCGAAATAAAATGAACGAATTTATTCGAAATTCGTTCGTTCGAAATAAAATGAACGAATTTATTCGAAATTCGTTCGTTCGAAATAAAATGAACGAATTCATTCGAAATTCGTTCGTTCGAAATAAAATGAACGAATTCATTCGAAATTCGTTCGTTCGAAATAAAATGAACGAATTTATTCGAAATTCGTTCGTTCGAAATAAAATGAACGAATTCATTCGAAATTCGTTCGTTCAGGAAAATAAAAAATGAACGAATTCATTCGAAATTCGTTCGTTCGAAATAAAATGAACGAATTCATTCGAAATTCGTTCGTTCGAAATAAAAAATGAACGAATTTATTCGAAATTCGTTCGTTCGAAATAAAATGAACGAATTCATTCGAAATTCGTTCGTTCGAAATAAAATGAACGAATTCATTCCGAAATTCGTTCGTTCGAAATAAAAAATGAACGAATTCATTCGAAATTCGTTCGTTCGAAATAAAATGAACGAATTTATTCCGAAATTCGTTCGTTCGAAATAAAATGAACGAATTCATTCGAAATTCGTTCGTTCGAAATAAAAAATGAACGAATTCATTCGAGAATTCGTTCGTTCGAAATAAAAAATGAACGAATTTATTCGAAATTCGTTCGTTCGGAAAATAAAATGAACGAATTTATTCGAAATTCGTTCGTTCGAAATAAAAAATGAACGAATTCATTCGAAATTCGTTCGTTCGAAATAAAATGAACGAATTCATTCGAAATTCGTTCGTTCGAAATAAAAATGAACGAATTTATTCGAAATTCGTTCGTTCGTTCGAAATAAAATGAACGAATTTATTCGAAATTCGTTCGTTCGAAATTAAAATGAACGAATTTATTCGAAATTCGTTCGTTCGAAATAAAATGAACGAATTCATTCGAAATTCGTTCGTTCGAAATAAAAAATGAACGAATTTATTCGAAATTCGTTCGTTCGAAATAAAGTGAACGAATTCATTCGAAATTCGTTCGTTCGAAATCAAAAATGAACGAATTCATTCGAAATTCGTTCGTTCGAAATAAAAAATGAACGAATTTATTCGAAATTCGTTCCTTCCAAATCAAAAATGAACGAATTTATTCGAAATTCGTTCGTTCGAAATAAAATGAACGAATTCATTCGAAATTCGTTCGTTCGAAATAAAAAATGAACGAATTTATTCGAAATTCGTTCGTTCGAAAAAATAAAATGAACGATTTTATTCAAAATTCGTTCGTTCGGAATAAAAAATGAACGAATTTATTCAAAATTCGTTCGTTCGGAATGAAAAATGAACGAATTTATTCAAAATTCGTTCGTTCTGAATGGAAAATGAACGATTTTATTGGAAATTCGTTCGTTCGAAATAAAAAAGGAACGAATTTATCCGACATTCGTTCGTTCGGAATAAAAAATGAACTAATTTATTCGAAATTCGTTGGTTCAAAATAAAAATGGAACGATTTCATTCGAAATTCGTTCGTTCGAAATAAAAAATGAACGAATTTATTCGAAATTCGTTGGTTCAAAATGAAAAATGGAACGATTTCATTCGAAATTCGTTCGTTCGAAATAAAAAATGAACGAATTCATTCGAAATTCGTTCGTTCGAAATAAAATGAACGAATTCATTCGAAATTCGTTCGTTCGAAATAAAAAATGAACGAATTTACTGGAAATTCGTTCGTTCGAAATAAAAAATGAACGAATTTATTCGAAATTCGTTCGTTCGAAATAAAAAATGAACGAATTTATTCGAAATTCGTTCGTGCGGAATAAAAAAATGAGCGAATTTATTCGAACTTCGTTCTTTCGAAATAAAAAATGAACGAATTTATTCGAAATTCGTTCGTTCGAAATAAAAAATGAACGAATTTATTCGAAATTCGTTCGTTCGAAATAAAAAATGAACGAATTTATTCGAAATTCGTTCGTTCGAAAATAAAATGAACGAATTTATTCGAAATTCGTTCGTTCGAAATAAAAAATGAACGAATTTATTCAGAAATTCGTTCGTTCGAAAAATAAAAAATGAACGAATTTATTCGAAATTCGTTCGTTCGAAATAAAAAATGAACGAATTCATTCCCGAAATTCGTTCGTTCAAATAAAAAATGAACGAATTATTCGGGGAAAATTCGTTCGTTCGAAATAAAAAATGAACGAATTCATTCGAAATTCGTTCGTTCGAAATAAAAAATGAACGAATTTATTCGAAAATTCGTTCGTTCGAAATAAAAATGAACGAATTTATTCCGAAATTCGTTCGTTCGAAATAAAATGAACGAATTCATTCGAAATTCGTTCGTTCGAGAATAAAAATGAACGAATTTATTCGAAATTCGTTCGTTCGAAATAAAAATGAACGAATTTATTCGAAATTCGTTCGTTCAGGCGCAAAATAAAAATGAACGAATTCATTCGAAATTCGTTCGTTCGAAATAAAAAATGAACGAATTTATTCGAAATTCGTTCGTTCGAAATAAAATGAACGAATTTATTCGAAATTCGTTCGTTCGAAATAAAAATGAACGAATTTATTCGAAATTCGTTCGTTCGAAAATAAAATGAACGGAATTTATTCGAAATTCGTTCGTTCGAAATAAAAAATGAACGAATTTATTCGAGAATTCGTTCGTTCGAAATAAAAATGAACGAATTTATTTCGAAATTCGTTCGTTCGAAATAAAAAATGAACGAATTTATTCGAAATTCGTTCGTTCGGAAAATAAAATGAACGAATTTATTCGAAATTCGTTCGTTCAAAATAAAAAATGAACGAATTTATTCGAAATTCGTTCGTTCGAAATAAAAAATGAACGAATTTATTCGAAATTCGTTCGTTCGAAATAAAATGAACGAATTTATTCGAAATTCGTTCGTTCGAAATAAAATGAACGAATTTATTCGAAATTCGTTCGTTCAAATAAAAATGAACGAATTTATTCGAAATTCGTTCGTTCGAAATAAAAATGAACGAATTCATTCGAAATTCGTTCGTTCGAAATAAAAAATGAACGAATTTATTCGAAATTCGTTCGTTCGAGAATAAAAAATGAACGGAATTTATTCGAAATTCGTTCGTTCGAAATAAAAAATGAACGAATTTATTCGAAATTCGTTCGTTCGAAATAAAAAATGAACGAATTCATTCGAAATTCGTTTCGTTCGAAATAAAAATGAACGAATTCATTCAAAAATTCGTTCGTTCAGGAAAAAAAGATGAACGAATTTATTCGAAATTCGTTCGTTCAGGAAATAAAAAATGAACGAATTTATTCGAAATTCGTTCGTTCGAAATAAAAAATGAACGAATTTATTTGAGAATTCGTTCGTTCGAAATAAAAAATGAACAGAATTTATTCGAAATTCGTTCGTTCAAAATAAAAATGAACGAATTTATTCCGAAATTCGTTCGTTCGAAATAAAATGAACGAATTTATTTCGAAATTCGTTCGTTCGAAATAAAAATGAACGAATTTATTCGAAATTCGTTCGTTCGAAATAAAAATGAACGAATTTATTCGAGAATTCGTTCGTTCGAAATAAAATGAACAGATTTATTCGAAATTCGTTCGTTCGAGAATAAAAAATGAACGAATTCATTCGAAATTCGTTCGTTCGAAATAAAATGAACGAATTTCATTCGAAATTCGTTCGTTCGAAATAAAATGAACGAATTTATTCGAAATTCGTTCGTTCGAAATAAAATGAACGAATTTATTCGAAATTCGTTCGTTCGAAATAAAAAATGAACGAATTCATTCGAAATTCGTTCGTTCGGAAAATAAAATGAACGAATTCAAATTCGAAATTCGTTCGTTCGAAATAAAAAAATGAACAGTTTATTCGAAATTCGTTCGTTCGAAAAATAAAATGAACGAATTCATTCGAAATTCGTTCGTTCAAGGAAAATAATAAAATGAACGAATTTATTCGAAATTCGTTCGTTCGAAATAAAATGAACGAATTTATTCGAAATTCGTTCGTTCAGAAATAAAAAATGAACGAATTTATTCGAAATTCGTTCGTTCGAAATAAAAAATGAACGAATTTATTCGAAATTCGTTCGTTCGAAATAAAAATGAACGAATTCATTCGAAATTCGTTCGTTCGAAAATAAAAATGAACGAATTTATTCGAAATTCGTTCGTTCGGAAATAAAAAATGAACGAATTTATTCGAGAATTCGTTCGTTCGAAATAAAAAATGAACGAATTTATTCGAAATTCGTTCGTTCGAAATAAAATGAACGAATTCATTCGAAATTCGTTCGTTCGAAATATAAAATGAACGAATTTATTCGAAATTCGTTCGTTCGGGAAATAAAAAATGAACGAATTTATTCGAAAGGATTCGTTCGTTCAGAAATAAAAAATGAACGAATTTCATTCGAAATTCGTTCGTTCGAAATAAAAAATGAACGAATTTATTCCGAAATTCGTTCGTTCGAAATAAAAAATGAACGAATTTATTCGAAATTCGTTCGTTCGAAATAAAAAATGAACGAATTTATTCGAAATTCGTTCGTTCGAGAAATAAAAAATGAACGAATTCATTCGAAATTCGTTCGTTCGAAATAAAATGAACGAATTTATTCGAAATTCGTTCGTTCGAAATAAAAAATGAACGAATTTATTCGAAATTCGTTCGTTCGAAATAAAATGAACGAATTTATTCGAGAATTCGTTCGATTCGAAATAAAAAATGAACGAATTTATTCGAAATTCGTTCGTTCGGAAATAAAAAAATGAACGAATTTATTCGAAATTCGTTCGTTCGAAATAAAATGAACGAATTCATTCGAAATTCGTTCGTTCGAAATAAAATGAACGAATTTATTCGAAATTCGTTCGTTCGAAATAAAATGAACGAATTTATTCCGAAATTCGTTCGTTCGAAATAAAAAATGAACGAATTTATTCGAAATTCGTTCGTTCGAAATAAAATGAACGAATTTATTCGAAATTCGTTCGTTCGAAATAAAAAATGAACGAGATTTATTCCGAAATTCGTTCGTTCGAAATAAAATGAACGAATTTATTCGAGAATTCGTTCGTTCGGGGAAAAATAAAATGAACGAATTCATTCGAAATTCGTTCGTTCGAAAAAAAAAATGAACGAATTTATTCGAAATTCGTTCGTTCAGAAATAAAAAATGAACGAATTCATTCGAAATTCGTTCGTTCGGAAAAAATAAAAAATGAACAGATTTATTCGAAATTCGTTCGTTCGAAATAAAATGAACGAATTTATTCGAAATTCGTTCGTTCGAAATAAAAAATGAGCGAATTTATTCGAAATTCCTTCGTTCGAAATAAAAAAAGAACGAATTTATTCGAAATTCGTTCGTTCGAAATAAAATGAACGAATTTATTCGAAATTCGTTCGTTCGAAATAAAAAATGAGCGAATTTATTCGAAATTCGTTCGTTCGAAATAAAAATGAACGAATTTATTCGAAATTCCTTCGTTCGAAAAATAAAATGAACGAATTTATTCGAAATTCGTTCGTTCGAAATAAAAATGAACGAATTTATTCGAAATTCGTTCGTTCGAAATAAAATGAACGAATTCATTCGAAATTCGTTCGTTCGAAATAAAAATGAACGAATTTATTCGAAATTCGTTCGTTCGAAAATAATAAAATGAACGAATTTATTCGAAATTCGTTCGTTCGAAATAAAATGAACGAATTCATTCGAAATTCGTTCGTTCGAAATAAAATGAACGAATTCATTCGAAATTCGTTCGTTCGAAATAAAATGAACGAATTTATTCGAAATTCGTTCGTTCGAAATAAAATGAACGAATTCATTCGAAATTCGTTCGTTCGAAATAAAATGAACGAATTTATTCGAAATTCGTTCGTTCGAAATAAAAAATGAACGAATTTATTCGAAATTCGTTCGTTCGAAATAAAATGAACGAATTCATTCGAAATTCGTTCGTTCGAAATAAAAAATGAACGAATTTATTCGAAATTCGTTCGTTCGAAATGAAAAATGAACGAATTTATTCGAAATTCGTTCGTTCGAAATAAAAAACGAACGAATTCATTCGAAATTCGTTCGTTCGAAATAAAAAAATGAACGAATTCATTCGAAATTCGTTCGTTCGAAATAAAAAATGAACGAATTCATTCGAAATTCGTTCGTTCGAAATAAAAAATGAACGAATTCATTCGAAATTCGTTCGTTCGAAATAAAAAATGAACGAATTTATTCGAAATTCGTTCGTTCGAAATAAAAAATGAACGAATTTATTCGAAATTCGTTCGTTCGAAATAAAAAATGAACGAATTTATTCGAAATTCGTTCGTTCGAAATAAAAAATGAACGAATTTATTCGAAATTCGTTCGTTCGAAATAAAAAATGAACGAATTTATTCGAAATTCGTTCGTTCGAAATAAAATGAACGAATTCATTCGAAATTCGTTCGTTCGAAATAAAATGAACGAATTTATTCGAAATTCGTTCGTTCGAAATAAAAATGAACGAATTTATTCGAAATTCGTTCGTTCGAAATAAAATGAACGAATTTATTCGAAATTCGTTCGTTCGAAATAAAAAATGAACGAATTTATTCGAAATTCGTTCGTTCGAAATAAAAAATGAACGAATTTATTCGAAATTCGTTCGTTCGAAATAAAATGAACGAATTTATTCGAAATTCGTTCGTTCGAAATAAAAATGAACGAATTTATTCGAAATTCGTTCGTTCGAAATAAAAATGAACAGATTTATTCGAAATTCGTTCGTTCGAAATAAAATGAACGAATTTATTCGAAATTCGTTCGTTCGAAATAAAATGAACGAATTTATTCGAAATTCGTTCGTTCGAAATAAAATGAACGAATTTATTCGAAATTCGTTCGTTCGAAATAAAAAATGAACGAATTTATTCGAAATTCGTTCGTTCGAAATAAAAACTGAACGAATTTATTCGAAATTCGTTCGTTCGAAATAAAAAAATAACGAATTTATTCGAAATTCGTTCGTTCGAAATAAAAAATGATGGAATTTATTCGAAATTCGTTCGTTCGAAATAAAAAATGAACGGAATTTATTCGAAATTCGTTCGTTCGAAATAAAATGAACGAATTTATTCGAAATTCGTTCGTTCGAAATAAAATGAACGAATTTATTCGAAATTCGTTCGTTCGAAATAAAATGAACGAATTTATTCGAAATTCGTTCGTTCGAAATAAAAAATGAACGAATTTATTCGAAATTCGTTCGTTCGAAATAAAAAATGAACGAATTTATTCGAAATTCGTTCGTTCGAAATAAAAAATGAACGAATTTATTCGAAATTCGTTCGTTCGAAATAAAAAATGAACGAATTCATTCGAAATTCGTTCGTTCGAAATAAAAAATGAACGAATTTATTCGAAATTCGTTCGTTCGAAATAAAAAATGAACGAATTTATTCGAAATTCGTTCGTTCGAAATAAAAAATGAACGAATTTATTCGAAATTCGTTCGTTCGAAATGAAAAATGAACGAATTTATTCGAAATTCGTTCGTTCGAAATAAAATGAACGAATTTATTCGAAATTCGTTCGTTCGAAATAAAAATGAACGAATTTATTCGAAATTCGTTCGTTCGGAAATAAAAAATGAACGAATTTATTCGAAATTCGTTCGTTCGAAATAAAAAATGAACGAATTTATTCGAAATTCGTTCGTTCGAAATAAAATGAACGAATTCATTCGAAATTCGTTCGTTCGAAATAAAAAATGAACGAATTTATTCGAAATTCGTTCGTTCGAAATAAAATGAACGAATTCATTCGAAATTCGTTCGTTCGAAATAAAATGAACGAATTTATTCGAAATTCGTTCGTTCGAAATAAAATGAACGAATTCATTCCGAAATTCGTTTGTTCGAAATAAAAAATGAACGAATTCATTCGAAATTCGTTCGTTCGAAATTAAAAATGAACGAAATTATTCGAAATTCGTTCGTTCGAAATTAAAAATGAACGAATTCATTCGAAATTCGTTCGTTCGAAATAAAAAATGAACGAATTTATTCGAAATTCGTTCGTTCGAAATTAAAAATGAACGAATTTATTCGAAATTCGTTCGTTCGAAATAAAAAATGAACGAATTTATTCGAAATTCGTTCGTTCGAAATAAAAAATGAACGAATTTATTCGAAATTCGTTCGTTCGAAATAAAAAATGAACGAATTCATTCGAAATTCGTTCGTTCGAAATAAAAAATGAACGAATTCATTCGAAATTCGTTCGTTCGAAATCAAAAATGAACGAATTCATTCGAAATTCGTTCGTTCGAAATCAAAAATGAACGAATTCATTCGAAATTCGTTCCTTCGAAATCAAAAATGAACGAATTTATTCGAAATTCGTTCGTTCGAAATAAAAAATGAACGAATTCATTCGAAATTCGTTCGTTCGAAATAAAAAATGAACGAATTCATTCGAAATTCGTTCGTTCGAAATAAAAAATGAACGAATTCATTCGAAATTCGTTCGTTCGAAATAAAAAATGAACGAATTCATTCGAAATTCGTTCGTTCGAAAAATAAAATGAACGAATTTATTCGAAATTCGTTCGTTCGAAATAAAAAATGAACGAATTTATTCCGAAATTCGTTCGTTCGAAATAAAAAATGAACGAATTTATTCGAAATTCGTTCGTTCGAAATAAAATGAACGAATTTAATCGAAATTCGTTCGTTTGAAATAAAAAATCAACCAATTTATTCAAAATTCGATCGTTCGAAATAAAAAAATGAACGAACTTATTCGAAATTCGTTCGTTCGAAATAAAAAATGAACGAATTTATTCGAAATTCGTTCGTTCGAAATAAAATGAACGAATTTATTCGAAATTCGTTCGTTCGAAATAAAATGAACGAATTCATTCGAAATTCGTTCGTTCGAAATAAAATGAACGAATTTATTCGAAATTCGTTCGTTCGAAATAAAATGAACGAATTTATTCGAAATTCGTTCGTTCGAAATAAAATGAACGAATTTATTCGAAATTCGTTCGTTCGAAATAAAATGAACGAATTTATTCGAAATTCGTTCGTTCGAAATAAAATGAACGAATTTATTCGAAATTCGTTCGTTCGAAATAAAAATGAACGAATTTATTCGAAATTCGTTCGTTCGAAATAAAATGAACGAATTCATTCGAAATTCGTTCGTTCGAAATAAAAATGAACGAATTTATTCGAAATTCGTTCGTTCGAAATAAAATGAACGAATTCATTCGAAATTCGTTCGTTCGAAATAAAATGAACTAATTCATTCGAAATTCGTTCGTTCCGAAAAAAAATGAACGAATTTATTCGAAATTCGTTCGTTCGAAATAAAAAATGAACGAATTCATTCGAAATTCGTTCGTTCGAAATAAAAAATGAACGAATTTATTCGAAATTCGTTCGTTCGAAATAAAAAATGAACGAATTCATTCGAAATTCGTTCGTTCGAAATAAAAAAATGAACGAATTTATTCGAAATTCGTTCGTTCGAAATAAAAAATGAACGAATTTATTCGAAATTCGTTCGTTCGAAATAAAAAATGAACGAATTCATTCGAAATTCGTTCGTTCGAAATCAAAAATGAACGAATTCATTCGAAATTCGTTCGTTCGAAATAAAAAAATGAACGAATTCATTCGAAATTCGTTCGTTCGAAATAAAAAAATGAACGAATTTATTCGAACTTCGTTCTTTCGAAATAAAAAATGAACGAATTTATTCGAAATTCGTTCGTTCGAAATAAAAAATGAACGAATTTATTCGAAATTCGTTCGTTCGAAATAAAAAATGAACGAATTTATTCAAAATTCGTTCGTTCGAAAAAAAAAATGAACGAATTTATTCGAAATTCGTTCGTTGGAAATAAAAAATGAACGAATTTATTCGAAATTCGTTCGTTCGAAATAAAAATGAACGAATTCATTCGAAATTCGTTCGTTCGAAATAAAATGAACGAATTTATTCGAAATTCGTTCGTTCAAAATAAATATGAACGAATTTATTCGAAATTCGTTCGTTCGAAATGAAAAATGAACGAATTTATTCGAAATTCGTTCGTTCGAAATAAAAAATGAACGAATTCATTCGAAATTCTTTGTTTCGAAATAAAAAATGAACGAATTTATTCGAAATTCGTTCGTTCGAAATGAAAAATGACGAATTTATTCGAAATTCGTTCGTTCGAAATAAAAAATGAACGAATTCATTCGAAATTCGTTCGTTCGAAATAAAAAATGAACGAATTTATTCGAAATTCGTTCGTTCAAAATAAAAAATGAACGAATTTATTCGAAATTCGTTCGTTCGAAATAAAAAATGAACGAATTCATTCGAAATTCGTTCGTTCGAAATAAAAAATGAACGAATTTATTCGAAATTCGTTCGTTCGAAATAAAAAATGAACGAATTCATTCGAAATTCGTTCGTTCGAAATAAAAAATGAACGAATTTATTCGAAATTCGTTCGTTCGAAATAAAAAATGAACGAATTTATTCGAAATTCGTTCGTTCGAAATAAAATTGAACAAATTTATTCGAAATTCGTTCGTTCGAAATAAAATGAACGAATTCATTCGAAATTCGTTCGTTCGAAATAAAAAATGAACAGATTCATTCGAAATTCGTTCGTTCGAAATAAAATGAACGAATTTATTCGAAATTCGTTCGTTCGAAATAAAAAATGAACGAATTTATTCGAAATTCGTTCGTTCGAAATAAAATCAACGAATTCATTCGAAATTTGTTCGTTCGAAATAAAAGTCGAACGAATTTATTCGAACTTCGTTCGTTCGAAATGAAAAATGAACGAATTTATTCGAAATTCGTTCGTTCGAAATAAAAAATGAACGAATTCATTCGAAATTCGTTCGTTCGAAATGAAAAATGAACGAATTTATTCGAAATTCGTTCGTTCGAAATAAAATGAACGAATTCATTCGAAATTCGTTCGTTCGAAATAAAAATGAACGAATTTATTCGAAATTCGTTCGTTCGAAATAAAAAATGAACGAATTTATTCGAAATTCGTTCGTTCGAAATAAAAAATGAACGAATTCATTCGAAATTCGTTCGTTCGAAATAAAATGAACGAATTTATTCGAAATTCGTTCGTTCGAAATAAAATGAACGAATTCATTCGAAATTCGTTCGTTCGAAATAAAAAATGAACGAATTTATTCGAAATTCGTTCGTTCGAAATAAAAATGAACGAATTCATTCGAAATTCGTTCGTTCGAAATAAAATGAACGAATTTATTCGAAATTCGTTCGTTCGAAAAATAAAATGAACGAATTCATTCGAAATTCGTTCGTTCGAAATAAAATGAACGAATTCATTCGAAATTCGTTCGTTCGAAATAAAAAATGAACGAATTTATTCGAAATTCGTTCGTTCGAAATAAAATGAACGAATTTATTCGAAATTCGTTCGTTCGAAATAAAAATGAACGAATTCATTCGAAATTCGTTCGTTCGAAATAAGAAATGAACGAATTCATTCGAAATTCGTTCGTTCGAAATAAGAAATGAACGAATTCATTCGAAATTCGTTCGTTCGAAATAAGAAATGAACGAATTCATTCGAAATTCGTTCGTTCGAAATAAGAAATGAACGAATTCATTCGAAATTTGTTCGTTCGAAATAAAAATGAACGATTTCATTCAAAATCCGTTCGTTCGAAATTAAATGAACGAATTCATTCGAAATTCGTTCGTTCGAAATAAAAAATGAACGAATTCATTCGAAATTCGTTCGTTCGAAATAAAAATGACCGAATTCATTCGAAATTCGTTCGTTCGAAATAAAAAATGAACGAATTCATTCGAAATTCGTTCGTTCGAAATAAAAAATGAACGAATTCATTCGAAATTCGTTCGTTCGAAATAAAAAATGAACGAATTCATTCGAAAAAAGTTCGTTCGAAATAAAAAATGAACGAATTCATTCGAAATTCGTTCGTTCGAAATAAAAAATGAACGAATTCATTCGAAATTCGTTCGTTCGAAATAAAAAATGAACGAATTCATTCGAAATTCGTTCGTTCGAAATAAAAAATGAACGAATTTATTCGAAATTCGTTCGTTCGAAATAAAATGAACGAATTTATTCGAAATTCGTTCGTTCGAAATAAAAATGAACGAATTCATTCGAAATTCGTTCGTTCGAAATAAAATGAACGAATTCATTCGAAATTCGTTCGTTCGAAAATAAAATGAACGAATTTATTCGAAATTCGTTCGTTCGAAATAAAAAATGAACGAATTCATTCGAAATTCGTTCGTTCGAAATAAAAAATGAACGAATTTATTCGAAATTCGTTCGTTCGAAATAAAATGAACGAATTTATTCGAAATTCGTTCGTTCGAAATAAAAATGAACGAATTCATTCGAAATTCGTTCGTTCGAAATAAAATGAACGAATTCATTCGAAATTCGTTCGTTCGAAATAAAATGAACGAATTCATTCGAAATTCGTTCGTTCGAAACCAAAAATGAACGAATTTATTCGAAATTCGTTCGTTCGAAATAAAAAATGAACGAATTTATTCGAAATTCGTTCGTTCGAAATAAAAAATGAACGAATTTATTCGAAATTCGTTCGTTCGAAATAAAAAATGAACGAATTTATTCGAAATTCGTTCGTTCGAAATAAAAAATGAACGAATTTATTCGAAATTCGTTCGTTCGAAATAAAAAATGAACGAATTTATTCGAAATTCGTTCGTTCGAAATAAAAAATGAACGAATTCATTCGAAATTCGTTCGTTCGAAATAAAAAATGAACGAATTCATTCGAAATTCGTTCGTTCGAAATAAAAAATGAACGAATTCATTCGAAATTCGTTCGTTCGAAATAAAAAATGAACGAATTTATTCGAAATTCGTTCGTTCGAAATGAAAAATGAACGAATTCATTCGAAATTCGTTCGTTCGAAATAAAAAATGAACGAATTCATTCGAAATTCGTTCGTTCGAACTAAAAAATGAACGAATTCATTCGAAATTCGTTCGTTCGAAATAAAAATGAACGAGTTTATTCGAAATTCGTTCGTTCGAACTAAAAAATGAACGAATTTATTCGAAATTCGTTCGTTCGAAATATAAAATGAACGAATTCATTCGAAATTCGTTCGTTCGAAATAAAATGAACGAATTCATTCGAAATTCGTTCGTTCGAAATAAAATGAACGAATTTATTCGAAATTCGTTCGTTCGAAATAAAAAATGAACGAATTCATTCGAAATTCGTTCGTTCGAAATAAAATGAACGAATTCATTCGAAATTCGTTCGTTCGAAATAAAATGAACGAATTTATTCGAAATTCGTTCGTTCGAAATAAAATGAACGAATTCATTCGAAATTCGTTCGTTCGAAATAAAAATGAACGAATTCATTCGAAATTCGTTCGTTCGAAATAAAATGAACGAATTTATTCGAAATTCGTTCGTTCGAAATAAAAAATGAACGAATTTATTCGAAATTCGTTCGTTCGAAATAAAATGAACGAATTTATTCGAAATTCGTTCGTTCGAATAAAAAATGAACGAATTTATTCGAAATTCGTTCGTTCGAAATAAAAAATGAACGAATTTATTCGAAATTCGTTCGTTCGAAATAAAAATGAACGAATTCATTCGAAATTCGTTCGTTCGAAATAAAATGAACGAATTTATTCGAAATTCGTTCGTTCGAAATAAAATGAACGAATTTATTCGAAATTCGTTCGTTCGAAATAAAAAATGAACGAATTTATTCGAAATTCGTTGGTTCGAAATAAAAAATGAACGAATTTATTCGAAATTCGTTCGTTCGAAATAAAAATTGAACGAATTTATTCGAAATTCGTTGATTCGAAATAAAAAATGAACGAATTCATTCGAAATTCGTTCGTTCGAAATAAAAAATGAACGAATTTATTCGAAATTCGTTCGTTCGAAATAAAATTTGAACAAATTTATTCGAAATTCGTTCGTTCGAAATTAAAAATTAACGAACTTATTCGAAATTCGGTCGTTCGAAATAAAAAATGAACGAATTTATTTGAAATTCGTTCGTTCGAAATAAAAAATGAACGAATTCATTCGAAATTCGTTCGTTCGAAAATAAAATGAACGAATTTATTCGAAATTCGTTCGTTCGAAATAAAATGAACGAATTTATTCGAAATTCGTTCGTTCGAAATAAAAAATGAACGAATTTATTCGAAATTCGTTCGTTCGAAATAAAAAATGAACGAATTTATTCGAAATTCGTTCGTTCGAAATAAAAAATGAACGAATTCATTCGAAATTCGTTCGTTCGAAATAAAAAATGAACGAATTTATTCGAAATTCGTTCGTTCGAAATAAAAAATGAACGAATTTATTCGAAATTCGTTCGTTCGAAATAAAAATGAACGAATTTATTCGAAATTCGTTCGTTCGAAATAAAAAATGAACGAATTCATTCGAAATTCGTTCGTTCGAAATAAAAAATGAACGAATTTATTCGAAATTCGTTCGTTCGAAATAAAAAATGAACGAATTCATTCGAAATTCGTTCGTTCGAAATAAAATGAACGAATTTATTCGAAATTCGTTCGTTCGAAATAAAAATGAACGAATTCATTCGAAATTCGTTCGTTCGAAATAAAATGAACGAATTTATTCGAAATTCGTTCGTTCGAAATAAAAATGAACGAATTCATTCGAAATTCGTTCGTTCGAAATAAAATGAACGAATTCATTCGAAATTCGTTCGTTCGAAATAAAAATGAACGAATTCATTCGAAATTCGTTCGTTCGAAATAAAAATGAACGAATTCATTCGAAATTCGTTCGTTCGAAATAAAAAATGAACGAATTCATTCGAAATTCGTTCGTTCGAAATAAAATGAACGAATTCATTCGAAATTCGTTCGTTCGAAATAAAATGAACGAATTCATTCGAAATTCGTTCGTTCGAAATAAAATGAACGAATTCATTCGAAATTCGTTCGTTCGAAATAAAATGAACGAATTCATTCGAAATTCGTTCGTTCGAAATAAAAAATGAACGAATTTATTCGAAATTCGTTCGTTCGAAATAAAAAATGAACGAATTCATTCGAAATTCGTTCGTTCGAAATAAAAATGAACGAATTCATTCGAAATTCGTTCGTTCGAAATAAAATGAACGAATTCATTCGAAATTCGTTCGTTCGAAATAAAATGAACGAATTCATTCGAAATTCGTTCGTTCGAAATAAAAATGAACGAATTCATTCGAAATTCGTTCGTTCGAAATAAAATGAACGAATTTATTCGAAATTCGTTCGTTCGAAATAAAATGAACGAATTCATTCGAAATTCGTTCGTTCGAAATAAAAAATGAACGAATTCATTCGAAATTCGTTCGTTCGAAATAAAATGAACGAATTTATTCGAAATTCGTTCGTTCGAAATAAAATGAACGAATTCATTCGAAATTCGTTCGTTCGAAATAAAATGAACGAATTCATTCGAAATTCGTTCGTTCGAAATAAAAATGAACGAATTTATTCGAAATTCGTTCGTTCGAAATAAAAAATGAACGAATTCATTCGAAATTCGTTCGTTCGAAATATAAAATGAACGAATTCATTCGAAATTCGTTCGTTCGAAATAAAAAATGAACGAATTCATTCGAAATTCGTTCGTTCGAAATAAAAATGAACGAATTCATTCGAAATTCGTTCGTTCGAAATAAAAAATGAACGAATTCATTCGAAATTCGTTCGTTCGAAATAAAAATGAACGAATTTATTCGAAATTCGTTCGTTCGAAATAAAATGAACGAATTCATTCGAAATTCGTTCGTTCGAAATAAAAAATGAACGAATTTATTCGAAATTCGTTCGTTCGAAATAAAAATGAACGAATTTATTCGAAATTCGTTCGTTCGAAATAAAATGAACGAATTCATTCGAAATTCGTTCGTTCGAAATAAAATGAACGAATTCATTCGAAATTCGTTCGTTCGAAATAAAAAATGAACGAATTCATTCGAAATTCGTTCGTTCGAAATAAAAAATGAACGAATTTATTCGAAATTCGTTCGTTCGAAATAAAATGAACGAATTCATTCGAAATTCGTTCGTTCGAAATAAAATGAACGAATTCATTCGAAATTCGTTCGTTCGAAATAAAATGAACGAATTCATTCGAAATTCGTTCGTTCGAAATAAAAAATGAACGAATTTATTCGAAATTCGTTCGTTCGAAATAAAATGAACGAATTCATTCGAAATTCGTTCGTTCGAAATAAAAAATGAACGAATTCATTCGAAATTCGTTCGTTCGAAATAAAAATGAACGAATTCATTCGAAATTCGTTCGTTCGAAATAAAATGAACGAATTCATTCGAAATTCGTTCGTTCGAAATAAAAAATGAACGAATTCATTCGAAATTCGTTCGTTCGAAATAAAATGAACGAATTCATTCGAAATTCGTTCGTTCGAAATAAAAAATGAACGAATTCATTCGAAATTCGTTCGTTCGAAATAAAAATGAACGAATTCATTCGAAATTCGTTCGTTCGAAATAAAAAATGAACGAATTCATTCGAAATTCGTTCGTTCGAAATAAAATGAACGAATTCATTCGAAATTCGTTCGTTCGAAATAAAAAATGAACGAATTCATTCGAAATTCGTTCGTTCGAAATAAAATGAACGAATTCATTCGAAATTCGTTCGTTCGAAATAAAAATGAACGAATTCATTCGAAATTCGTTCGTTCGAAATAAAATGAACGAATTCATTCGAAATTCGTTCGTTCGAAATAAAATGAACGAATTTATTCGAAATTCGTTCGTTCGAAAAATAAAAATGAACGAATTCATTCGAAATTCGTTCGTTCGAAATAAAATGAACGAATTCATTCGAAATTCGTTCGTTCGAAAATAAAATGAACGAATTCATTCGAAATTCGTTCGTTCGAAATAAAAAATGAACGAATTCATTCGAAATTCGTTCGTTCGAAATAAAAATGAACGAATTCATTCGAAATTCGTTCGTTCGAAATAAAATGAACGAATTCATTCGAAATTCGTTCGTTCGAAATAAAATGAACGAATTTATTCGAAATTCGTTCGTTCGAAATAAAATGAACGAATTCATTCGAAATTCGTTCGTTCGAAATAAAAATGAACGAATTCATTCGAAATTCGTTCGTTCGAAATAAAAAATGAACGAATTCATTCGAAATTCGTTCGTTCGAAATAAAAAATGAACGAATTCATTCGAAATTCGTTCGTTCGAAATAAAATGAACGAATTCATTCGAAATTCGTTCGTTCGAAATAAAAAATGAACGAATTTATTCGAAATTCGTTCGTTCGAAATAAAATGAACGAATTCATTCGAAATTCGTTCGTTCGAATAAAAAATGAACGAATTCATTCGAAATTCGTTCGTTCGAAATAAAATGAACGAATTCATTCGAAATTCGTTCGTTCGAAATAAAAATGAACGAATTCATTCGAAATTCGTTCGTTCGAAATAAAAAATGAACGAATTCATTCGAAATTCGTTCGTTCGAAATAAAATGAACGAATTTATTCGAAATTCGTTCGTTCGAAATAAAATGAACGAATTCATTCGAAATTCGTTCGTTCGAAATAAAATGAACGAATTCATTCGAAATTCGTTCGTTCGAAATAAAAAATGAACGAATTCATTCGAAATTCGTTCGTTCGAAATAAAATGAACGAATTCATTCGAAATTCGTTCGTTCGAAATAAAATGAACGAATTCATTCGAAATTCGTTCGTTCGAAATAAAATGAACGAATTCATTCGAAATTCGTTCGTTCGAAATAAAATGAACGAATTCATTCGAAATTCGTTCGTTCGAAATAAAATGAACGAATTCATTCGAAATTCGTTCGTTCGAAATAAAATGAACGAATTTATTCGAAATTCGTTCGTTCGAAATAAAAATGAACGAATTCATTCGAAATTCGTTCGTTCGAAATAAAAAATGAACGAATTCATTCGAAATTCGTTCGTTCGAAATAAAAAATGAACGAATTCATTCGAAATTCGTTCGTTCGAAATAAAATGAACGAATTCATTCGAAATTCGTTCGTTCGAAATAAAAATGAACGAATTCATTCGAAATTCGTTCGTTCGAAATAAAAATGAACGAATTTATTCGAAATTCGTTCGTTCGAAATAAAATGAACGAATTCATTCGAAATTCGTTCGTTCGAAATAAAATGAACGAATTCATTCGAAATTCGTTCGTTCGAAATAAAAAATGAACGAATTCATTCGAAATTCGTTCGTTCGAAATAATAAAATGAACGAATTCATTCGAAATTCGTTCGTTCGAAATAAAATGAACGAATTCATTCGAAATTCGTTCGTTCGAAATAAAAATGAACGAATTCATTCGAAATTCGTTCGTTCGAAATAAAATGAACGAATTCATTCGAAATTCGTTCGTTCGAAATAAAAAATGAACGAATTCATTCGAAATTCGTTCGTTCGAAATAAAATGAACGAATTCATTCGAAATTCGTTCGTTCGAAATCAAAAATGAACGAATTTATTCGAAATTCGTTCGTTCGAAATAAAAAATGAACGAATTCATTCGAAATTCGTTCGTTCGAAATCAAAAATGAACGAATTCATTCGAAATTCGTTCGTTCGAAATAAAAAATGAACGAATTTATTCGAAATTCGTTCGTTCGAAATAAAAAATGAACGAATTCATTCGAAATTCGTTCGTTCGAAATAAAAATTGAACGAATTCATTCGAAATTCGTTCGTTCGAAATAAAAAATGAACGAATTCATTCGAAATTCATTCGTTCGAAATAAAAAATGAAAGAATTTATTCGAAATTCGTTCGTTCGAAATAAAAAATGAACGAATTCATTCGAAATTCATTCGTTCGAAATAAAATGAACGAATTTATTCGAAATTCGTTCGTTCGAAATAAAATGAACGAATTCATTCGAAATTCGTTCGTTCGAAAATAAAATGAACGAATTCATTCGAAATTCGTTCGTTCGAAATAAAATGAACGAATTCATTCGAAATTCGTTCGTTCGAAATAAAAAATGAACGAATTCATTCAAAATTCGTTCGTTCGAAATAAAAAATGAACGAATTCATTCGAAATTCGTTCGTTCGAAATAAAAAATGAACGAATTCATTCGAAATTCATTCGTTCGAAATAAAATGAACGAATTCATTCGAAATTCGTTCGTTCGAAATAAAAATGAACGAATTCATTCGAAATTCGTTCGTTCGAAATAAAATGAACGAATTCATTCGAAATTCGTTCGTTCGAAATAAAATGAACGAATTCATTCGAAATTCGTTCGTTCGAAATAAAAAATGAACGAATTTATTCGAAATTCGTTCGTTCGAAATAAAATGAACGAATTCATTCGAAATTCGTTCGTTCGAAATAAAATGAACGAATTTATTCGAAATTCGTTCGTTCGAAATAAAAAATGAACGAATTCATTCGAAATTCGTTCGTTCGAAATAAAAAATGAACGAATTTATTCGAAATTCGTTCGTTCGAAATAAAATGAACGAATTCATTCGAAATTCGTTCGTTCGAAATAAAATGAACGAATTCATTCGAAATTCGTTCGTTCGAAATAAAATGAACGAATTTATTCGAAATTCGTTCGTTCGAAATAAAAAATGAACGAATTCATTCGAAATTCGTTCGTTCGAAATAAAATGAACGAATTTATTCGAAATTCGTTCGTTCGAAATAAAATGAACGAATTTATTCGAAGTTCGTTCCTTCGAAATAAAACATGAACGAATTTATTCGAAATTCGTTCGTTCGAAATAAAAAATGAACGAATTCATTCGAAATTCGTTCGTTCGAAATAAAAAATGAACGAATTCATTCGAAATTCGTTCGTTCGAAATGAAAAATGAACGAATTTATTCGAAATTCGTTCGTTCGAAATAAAATGAACGAATTCATTCGAAATTCGTTCGTTCGAAATAAAAAATGAACGAATTCATTCGAAATTCGTTCGTTCGAAATAAAATGAACGAATTCATTCGAAATTCGTTCGTTCGAAATAAAAAATGAACGAATTCATTCGAAATTCGTTCGTTCGAAATAAAATGAACGAATTCATTCGAAATTCGTTCGTTCGAAATAAAAAATGAACGAATTCATTCGAAATTCGTTCGTTCGAAATAAAAATGAACGAATTTATTCGAAATTCGTTCGTTCGAAATAAAATGAACGAATTCATTCGAAATTCGTTCGTTCGAAATAAAATGAACGAATTCATTCGAAATTCGTTCGTTCGAAATAAAAATGAACGAATTCATTCGAAATTCGTTCGTTCGAAAATAAAATGAACGAATTTATTCGAAATTCGTTCGTTCGAAATAAAAATGAACGAATTCATTCGAAATTCGTTCGTTCGAAATAAAATGAACGAATTCATTCGAAATTCGTTCGTTCGAAATAAAATGAACGAATTCATTCGAAATTCGTTCGTTCGAAATAAAAATGAACGAATTCATTCGAAATTCGTTCGTTCGAAATAAAAAATGAACGAATTCATTCGAAATTCGTTCGTTCGAAATAAAATGAACGAATTCATTCGAAATTCGTTCGTTCGAAATAAAAATGAACGAATTTATTCGAAATTCGTTCGTTCGAAATAAAAATGAACGAATTTATTCGAAATTCGTTCGTTCGAAATAAAAAATGAACGAATTCATTCGAAATTCGTTCGTTCGAAATAAAATGAACGAATTTATTCGAAATTCGTTCGTTCGAAATAAAAATGAACGAATTCATTCGAAATTCGTTCGTTCGAAATAAAAAATGAACGAATTCATTCGAAATTCGTTCGTTCGAAATAAAATGAACGAATTCATTCGAAATTCGTTCGTTCGAAATAAAAAATGAACGAATTTATTCGAAATTCGTTCGTTCGAAATAAAATGAACGAATTCATTCGAAATTCGTTCGTTCGAAATAAAATGAACGAATTCATTCGAAATTCGTTCGTTCGAAATAAAAAATGAACGAATTCATTCGAAATTCGTTCGTTCGAAATAAAATGAACGAATTCATTCGAAATTCGTTCGTTCGAAATAAAAAATGAACGAATTCATTCGAAATTCGTTCGTTCGAAATAAAATGAACGAATTCATTCGAAATTCGTTCGTTCGAAATAAAATGAACGAATTTATTCGAAATTCGTTCGTTCGAAATTAAAAATGAACGAATTCATTCGAAATTCGTTCGTTCGAAATAAAAATGAACGAATTCATTCGAAATTCGTTCGTTCGAAATAAAATGAACGAATTCATTCGAAATTCGTTCGTTCGAAATAAAATGAACGAATTCATTCGAAATTCGTTCGTTCGAAATAAAAATGAACGAATTCATTCGAAATTCGTTCGTTCGAAATAAAATGAACGAATTCATTCGAAATTCGTTCGTTCGAAATAAAAATGAACGAATTCATTCGAAATTCGTTCGTTCGAAATAAAATGAACGAATTCATTCGAAATTCGTTCGTTCGAAATAAAAAATGAACGAATTCATTCGAAATTCGTTCGTTCGAAATAAAAATGAACGAATTCATTCGAAATTCGTTCGTTCGAAATAAAAAATGAACGAATTCATTCGAAATTCGTTCGTTCGAAATAAAATGAACGAATTTATTCGAAATTCGTTCGTTCGAAATAAAAATGAACGAATTCATTCGAAATTCGTTCGTTCGAAATAAAAAATGAACGAATTTATTCGAAATTCGTTCGTTCGAAATAAAAATGAACGAATTCATTCGAAATTCGTTCGTTCGAAATAAAATGAACGAATTCATTCGAAATTCGTTCGTTCGAAATAAAAATGAACGAATTTATTCGAAATTCGTTCGTTCGAAATAAAATGAACGAATTTATTCGAAATTCGTTCGTTCGAAATAAAATGAACGAATTTATTCGAAATTCGTTCGTTCGAAATAAAAAATGAACGAATTTATTCGAAATTCGTTCGTTCGAAATAAAATGAACGAATTCATTCGAAATTCGTTCGTTCGAAATAAAAATGAACGAATTCATTCGAAATTCGTTCGTTCGAAATAAAAATGAACGAATTCATTCGAAATTCGTTCGTTCGAAATAAAATGAACGAATTCATTCGAAATTCGTTCGTTCGAAATAAAAAATGAACGAATTCATTCGAAATTCGTTCGTTCGAAATTAAAATGAACGAATTCATTCGAAATTCGTTCGTTCGAAATAAAAATGAACGAATTCATTCGAAATTCGTTCGTTCGAAATAAAATGAACGAATTCATTCGAAATTCGTTCGTTCGAAATAAAAAATGAACGAATTCATTCGAAATTCGTTCGTTCGAAATAAAAAATGAACGAATTTATTCGAAATTCGTTCGTTCGAAATGAAAAATGAACGAATTCATTCGAAATTCGTTCGTTCGAAATAAAAAAGGAACGAATTCATTCGAAATTCGTTCGTTCGAAATAAAATGAACGAATTCATTCGAAATTCGTTCGTTCGAAATTAAAATGAACGAATTCATTCGAAATTCGTTCGTTCGAAATAAAATGAACGAATTCATTCGAAATTCGTTCGTTCGAAATAAAAAATGAACGAATTCATTCGAAATTCGTTCGTTCGAAATAAAAAATGAACGAATTCATTCGAAATTCGTTCGTTCGAAATAAAAAATGAACGAATTCATTCGAAATTCGTTCGTTCGAAATAAAAAATGAACGAATTCATTCGAAATTCGTTCGTTCGAAATAAAAAATGAACGAATTCATTCGAAATTCGTTCGTTCGAAATAAAAAATGAACGAATTCATTCGAAATTCGTTCGTTCGAAATAAAAAATGAACGAATTCATTCGGAATTCGTTCGTTCGAAATAAAAAATGAACGAATTCATTCGGAATTCGTTCGTTCGAAATAAAAAATGAACGAATTCATTCGAAATTCGTTCGTTCGAACTAAAAAATGAACGAATTCATTCGAAATTCGTTCGTTCGAAATCAAAAATGAACGAATTCATTCGAAATTCGTTCGTTCGAAATAAAAAATGAACGAATTTATTCGAAATTCGTTCGTTCGAAATCAAAAATGAACGAATTCATTCGAAATTCGTTCGTTCGAAATCAAAAATGAACGAATTCATTCGAAATTCGTTCGTTCGAAATAAAAAATGAACGAATTTATTCGAAATTCGTTCGTACGAAATAAAAATGAACGAATTCATTCGAAATTCGTTCGTTCGAATAAAAAATGAACGAATTCATTCGAAATTCGTTCGTTCGAAATAAAATGAACGAATTCATTCGAAATTCGTTCGTTCGAAATAAAATGAACGAATTCATTCGAAATTCGTTCGTTCGAAATTAAAATGAACGAATTCATTCGAAATTCGTTCGTTCGAAAATAAAAATGAACGAATTCATTCGAAATTCGTTCGTTCGAAATAAAATGAACGAATTCATTCGAAATTCGTTCGTTCGAAATAAAAATGAACGAATTCATTCGAAATTCGTTCGTTCGAAATAAAATGAACGAATTCATTCGAAATTCGTTCGTTCGAAATAAAAATGAACGAATTTATTCGAAATTCGTTCGTTCGAAATAAAAAATGAACGAATTCATTCGAAATTCGTTCGTTCGAAATAAAAATGAACGAATTCATTCGAAATTCGTTCGTTCGAAATAAAAAATGAACGAATTCATTCGAAATTCGTTCGTTCGAAATAAAATGAACGAATTCATTCGAAATTCGTTCGTTCGAAATAAAAATGAACGAATTCATTCGAAATTCGTTCGTTCGAAATAAAAATGAACGAATTCATTCGAAATTCGTTCGTTCGAAATTAAAAATGAACGAATTCATTCGAAATTCGTTCGTTCGAAATAAAATGAACGAATTCATTCGAAATTCGTTCGTTCGAAATAAAATGAACGAATTCATTCGAAATTCGTTCGTTCGAAATAAAATGAACGAATTCATTCGAAATTCGTTCGTTCGAAATAAAAATGAACGAATTCATTCGAAATTCGTTCGTTCGAAATAAAAAATGAACGAATTCATTCGAAATTCGTTCGTTCGAAATAAAAAATGAACGAATTCATTCGAAATTCGTTCGTTCGAATAAAAAATGAACGAATTCATTCGAAATTCGTTCGTTCGAAATAAAATGAACGAATTCATTCGAAATTCGTTCGTTCGAAATAAAAAATGAACGAATTCATTCGAAATTCGTTCGTTCGAAATAAAAATGAACGAATTCATTCGAAATTCGTTCGTTCGAAATAAAAATGAACGAATTCATTCGAAATTCGTTCGTTCAGAAATAAAAAATGAACGAATTCATTCGAAATTCGTTCGTTCGAAATTAAAAATGAACGAATTCATTCGAAATTCGTTCGTTCGAAATAAAAAATGAACGAATTCATTCGAAATTCGCCCGTTCGAAATAAAAAATGAACGAATTCATTCGAAATTCGTTCGTTCGAAATAAAAAATGAACGAATTCATTCGAAATTCGTTCGTTCGAAATAAAAAATGAACGAATTCATTCGAAATTCGTTCGTTCGAAATAAAAAATGAACGAATTCATTCGAAATTCGTTCGTTCGAAATTAAAAATGAACGAATTCATTCGAAATTCGTTCGTTCGAAATTAAAAATGAACGAATTCATTCGAAATTCGTTCGTTCGAAATAAGTAATGAACGAATTCATTCGAAATTCGTTCGTTCGAAATTAAAAATGAACGAATTCATTCGAAATTCGTTCGTTCGAAATAAAAAATGAACGAATTCATTCGAAATTCGTTCGTTCGAAATAAAAAATGAACGAATTCATTCGAAATTCGTTCGTTCGAAATAAAAAATGAACGAATTCATTCGAAATTCGTTCGTTCGAAATAAAATGAACGAATTTATTCGAAATTCGTTCGTTCGAAATAAAAAATGAACGAATTCATTCGAAATTCGTTCGTTCGAAATAAAATGAACGAATTCATTCGAAATTCGTTCGTTCGAAATTAAAATGAACGAATTCATTCGAAATTCGTTCGTTCGAAATAAAATGAACGAATTCATTCGAAATTCGTTCGTTCGAAATAAAATGAACGAATTCATTCGAAATTCGTTCGTTCGAAATAAAATGAACGAATTCATTCGAAATTCGTTCGTTCGAAATAAAAAATGAACGAATTCATTCGAAATTCGTTCGTTCGAAATAAAAAATGAACGAATTCATTCGAAATTCGTTCGTTCGAAAGTAAAAATGAACGAATTCATTCGAAATTCGTTCGTTCAAAATAAAAAATGAACGAATTCATTCGAAATTCGTTCGTTCGAAATAAAATGAACGAATTCATTCGAAATTCGTTCGTTCGAAATAAAAAATGAACGAATTCATTCGAAATTCGTTCGTTCGAAATTAAAAATGAACGAATTCATTCGAAATTCGTTCGTTCGAAATAAAAAATGAACGAATTCATTCGAAATTCGTTCGTTCGAAATAAAAAATGAACGAATTCATTCGAAATTCGTTCGTTCGAAATTAAAAATGAACGAATTCATTCGAAATTCGTTCGTTCGAAATAAAATGAACGAATTCATTCGAAATTCGTTCGTTCGAAATAAAATGAACGAATTCATTCGAAATTCGTTCGTTCGAAATAAAATGAACGAATTCATTCGAAATTCGTTCGTTCGAAATTAAAAATGAACGAATTCATTCGAAATTCGTTCGTTCGAAATAAAAAATGAACGAATTCATTCGAAATTCGTTCGTTCGAAATTAAAAATGAACGAATTCATTCGAAATTCGTTCGTTCGAAATTAAAAATGAACGAATTCATTCGAAATTCGTTCGTTCGAAATAAAAAATGAACGAATTCATTCGAAATTCGTTCGTTCGAAATTAAAAATGAACGAATTCATTCGAAATTCGTTCGTTCGAAATAAAAAATGAACGAATTCATTCGAAATTCGTTCGTTCGAAATTAAAAATGAACGAATTCATTCGAAATTCGTTCGTTCGAAATTAAAATGAACGAATTCATTCGAAATTCGTCCGTTCGAAATAAAAAATGAACGAATTCATTCGAAATTCGTTCGTTCGAAATAAAAAATGAACGAATTCATTCGAAATTCGTTCGTTCGAAATAAAAAATGAACGAATTCATTCGAAATTCGTTCGTTCGAAATTAAAATGAACGAATTCATTCGAAATTCGTTCGTTCGAAATAAAATGAACGAATTCATTCGAAATTCGTTCGTTCGAAATAAAATGAACGAATTCATTCGAAATTCGTTCGTTCGAAATAAAAATGAACGAATTCATTCGAAATTCGTTCGTTCGAAATAAAATGAACGAATTCATTCGAAATTCGTTCGTTCGAAATAAAAAATGAACGAATTCATTCGAAATTCGTTCGTTCGAAATAAAAAATGAACGAATTCATTCGAAATTCGTTCGTTCGAAATAAAAAATGAACGAATTCATTCGAAATTCGTTCGTTCGAAATAAAAAATGAACGAATTCATTCGAAATTCGTTCGTTCGAAATTAAAAATGAACGAATTCATTCGAAATTCGTTCGTTCGAAATAAAAAATGAACGAATTCATTCGAAATTCGTTCGTTCGAAATTAAAAATGAACGAATTCATTCGAAATTCGTTCGTTCGAAATAAAATGAACGAATTCATTCGAAATTCGTTCGTTCGAAATAAAAAATGAACGAATTCATTCGAAATTCGTTCGTTCGAAATAAAATGAACGAATTCATTCGAAATTCGTTCGTTCGAAATAAAAAATGAACGAATTCATTCGAAATTCGTTCGTTCGAAATAAAATGAACGAATTCATTCGAAATTCGTTCGTTCGAAATAAAAATGAACGAATTCATTGAAAATCCGTTCGTTCGAAATAAAAACTGACCGAATTCATTCGAAATTCGTTCGTTCGAAATTAAAAATGAACGAATTCATTCGAAATTCGTTCGTTCGAAATAAAAAATGAACGAATTCATTCGAAATTCGTTCGTTCGAAATAAAAAATGAACGAATTCATTCGAAATTCGTTCGTTCGAAATTAAAAATGAACGAATTCATTCGAAATTCGTTCGTTCGAAATAAAATGAACGAATTCATTCGAAATTCGTTCGTTCGAAATAAAATGAACGAATTCATTCGAAATTCGTTCGTTCGAAATTAAAATGAACGAATTCATTCGAAATTCGTTCGTTCGAAATAAAATGAACGAATTCATTCGAAATTCGTTCGTTCGAAATTAAAAATGAACGAATTCATTCGAAATTCGTTCGTTCGAAATTAAAAATGAACGAATTCATTCGAAATTCGTTCGTTCGAAATTAAAAATGAACGAATTCATTCGAAATTCGTTCGTTCGAAATTAAAAATGAACGAATTCATTCGAAATTCGTTCGTTCGAAATTAAAAATGAACGAATTCATTCGAAATTCGTTCGTTCGAAATTAAAAATGAACGAATTCATTCGAAATTCGTTCGTTCGAAATTAAAATGAACGAATTCATTCGAAATTCGTTCGTTCGAAATTAAAAATGAACGAATTCATTCGAAATTCGTTCGTTCGAAATAAAATGAACGAATTCATTCGAAATTCGTTCGTTCGAAATAAAAATGAACGAATTCATTCGAAATTCGTTCGTTCGAAATAAAAATGAACGAATTCATTCGAAATTCGTTCGTTCGAAATAAAAAATGAACGAATTCATTCGAAATTCGTTCGTTCGAAATAAAAATGAACGAATTCATTCGAAATTCGTTCGTTCGAAATAAAATGAACGAATTCATTCGAAATTCGTTCGTTCGAAATTAAAATGAACGAATTCATTCGAAATTCGTTCGTTCGAAAATAAAATGAACGAATTCATTCGAAATTCGTTCGTTCGAAATTAAAAATGAACGAATTCATTCGAAATTCGTTCGTTCGAAATTAAAAATGAACGAATTCATTCGAAATTCGTTCGTTCGAAATAAAATGAACGAATTCATTCGAAATTCGTTCGTTCGAAATAAAATGAACGAATTCATTCGAAATTCGTTCGTTCGAAATAAAAAATGAACGAATTCATTCGAAATTCGTTCGTTCGAAATAAAAATGAACGAATTCATTCGAAATTCGTTCGTTCGAAATAAAATGAACGAATTCATTCGAAATTCGTTCGTTCAAATAAAAAATGAACGAATTCATTCGAAATTCGTTCGTTCGAAATAAAAAATGAACGAATTCATTCGAAATTCGTTCGTTCGAAATAAAAATGAACGAATTCATTCGAAATTCGTTCGTTCGAAATAAAATGAACGAATTCATTCGAAATTCGTTCGTTCGAAATAAAATGAACGAATTCATTCGAAATTCGTTCGTTCGAAATTAAAAATGAACGAATTCATTCGAATTTCGTTCGTTCGAAATTAAAAATGAACGAATTCATTCGAAATTCGTTCGTTCGAAATAAAATGAACGAATTCATTCGAAATTCGTTCGTTCGAAATAAAAATGAACGAATTCATTCGAATTTCGTTCGTTCGAAATTAAAAATGAACGAATTCATTCGAAATTCGTTCGTTCGAAATTAAAATGAACGAATTCATTCGAAATTCGTTCGTTCGAAATAAAAATGAACGAATTCATTCGAAATTCGTTCGTTCGAAATAAAATGAACGAATTCATTCGAAATTCGTTCGTTCGAAATAAAATGAACGAATTCATTCGAAATTCGTTCGTTCGAAATAAAAAATGAACGAATTCATTCGAAATTCGTTCGTTCGAAATAAAAAATGAACGAATTCATTCGAAATTCGTTCGTTCGAAATAAAAAATGAACGAATTCATTCGAAATTCGTTCGTTCGAAATAAAAATGAACGAATTCATTCGAAATTCGTTCGTTCGAAATAAAATGAACGAATTCATTCGAAATTCGTTCGTTCGAAATAAAATGAACGAATTCATTCGAAATTCGTTCGTTCGAAATTAAAAATGAACGAATTCATTCGAAATTCGTTCGTTCGAAATAAAAATGAACGAATTCATTCGAAATTCGTTCGTTCGAACTTAAAAATGAACGAATTCATTCGAAATTCGTTCGTTCGAAATAAAAAATGAACGAATTCATTCGAAATTCGTTCGTTCGAAATTAAAAATGAACGAATTCATTCGAAATTCGTTCGTTCGAAATTAAAAATGAACGAATTCATTCGAAATTCGTTCGTTCGAAATAAAAAATGAACGAATTCATTCGAAATTCGTTCGTTCGAAATAAAAAATGAACGAATTTATTCGAAATTCGTTCGTTCGAAATTAAAAATGAACGAATTCATTCGAAATTCGTTCGTTCGAAATAAAAAATGAACGAATTTATTCGAAATTCGTTCGTTCGAAATTAAAAATGAACGAATTAATTCGAAATTCGTTCGTTCGAAATTAAAAATGAACGAATTCATTCGAAATTCGTTCGTTCGAAATTAAAAATGAACGAATTCATTCGAAATTCGTTCGTTCGAACTTAAAAATGAACGAATTTATTCGAAATTCGTTCGTTCGAAATTAAAAATGAACGAATTTATTCGAAATTCGTTCGTTCGAAATTAAAAATGAACGAATTTATTCGAAATTCGTTCGTTCGAAATTAAAAATGAACGAATTCATTCGAAATTCGTTTGTTCGAAATAAAAAATGAACGAATTTATTCGAAATTCGTTCGTTCGAAATTAAAAATGAACGAATTCATTCGAAATTCGTTCGTTCGAAATTAAAAATGAACGAATTCATTCGAAATTCGTTCGTTCGAAATAAAAAATGAACGAATTCATTCGAAATTCGTTCGTTCGAAATTAAAAATGAACGAATTCATTCGAAATTCGTTCGTTCGAAATTAAAAATGAACGAATTCATTCGAAATTCGTTCGTTCGAAATTAAAAATGAACGAATTTATTCGAAATTCGTTCGTTCGAAATTAAAAATGAACGAATTTATTCGAAATTCGTTCGTTCGGTCTTTTTTTTTTAGTCCTCACTATAGTCCAGACTGTGACCTTCACGACATGGAGTGCAAAGAGCCGTCAGTAGTTGACATCCAAGTCGTCCCCGACTTGGATGAGCATAACATGCAAGCGTTCTTTTCTGTATAGCCAAAAACAGAAAACAGCGCAGATTCAATTTTTGGGCGGATGGACGAAATCATCGACTTTGCACTGTGAGCAGGAGTAGAATCTCGATGGAAGACAACACTGTCATAGCTTCTCTTACAGAAAACTTACTTTTCCTAGAGCCCCTTTCTGGTAGATCGCGATCCTTAGCTTCACGTTTGCAACGGTGAAAACGAAGGAAGTTCTGCACTTTGATGGGTTTCTGCACCAGACATTGACACTTCTGCACATTGATGGGGGGAATCTGCACCAGACTACGACACTTTCTATGCAATGCGATTTTGCGTCAACTTTCGAAGGTCTAAAATTTTCCTGACACGGGACACATACTGACGAAGATTTGAGAAGTTCGGATCCATTTGTCCCCCAAAAAAAAAAGAAAATATTGTCATACCAGCAGAGGTCGCCCTTATGTGCGGCGCAGAGAAAAAATTCCAACTTCCTGACATTCTTACTCGCTGGAACAGCGAATGCGTGCCCCCATTTACATCCACAATATGAGGCGAGCCACTTTTCGCTTTGCATCGCAGCTTTTGCGTGCTCCATGTAACGACGGACGAACTTTTGGACAAGGCTCACAAAGGAATGGCGGTAAACGCATCTGCAAAAACGACTGGTATTGTAAATAACTCTCGGGCATAAATAGTAAAACTGCGCAGTATCCCGCCCCGAGCTGCAGATTCCAAGAAGCTAAAAGCTTAGAGCGATCGTTTTTTGTGATTCTTGTACCTTCCAAAACGCGCAGTCTTCGGAAAATCCGGAAACCCACCTCATAATTGTGTTCAGCGCCCAAAACTACCTCCTTCAGCGAAGTTTGGGTGAAGGAACATTTTCCAAACTTTGTAGACTGATAGCGTTTAGGAGTTTTACGGATATTCGGTTGGGCATTTATTTATATCAAGTAGAAGGCTCTGAAAGCCTTTTAGGAAAATGTTCCAGAATTTACCTAAAATCCTTCCAGGCGGGTTATTTGGGGCGCTGATCACGAATCTGGGGTTAACCTGTCGACTTTCCATAGGTTTCGACTAAAATCGTTCTAAGCCTCCAATCGGAGGAAAATTTAAGGGCAAAACGTGACTGAAGATTTCCGGAACGCTACCATAAATTGGCTCAAAATGTTTCTCTGTAGGTTATTTGGAGTGCTAAACACGAATCTGGAGTCCATTTATCGGTTTTAGACAGATTACGGTGGGTATACGCTAGCTTGGTCAGTCCCGGATTTGACTCAAATTTTGTATTCGGGGTGGTGAATACGGATTTAATGTCCGTTTGTCGATTTTCAAACTACTAAGGTAGGTTTTGCCCCTAGACCTCAGAATTTTGATACACGGACTCTAGATTCGCGTTCACCACCCTAGATTACTCCTATACAAGTCTTGAGCAAAATCCGAGAAAATTTCTGAACACTCAAAACAATGTCTGGAGAGTACCCTTGCCTTTTTGCGAAGCTTGGAAAACGCTTATAACTTCTTGGAACCTGCAGCTCGGAGCGGCATACTGCGCAGATTTACTATTGAGCCACAAGAGAGTAAAGAACTAATAGTTTTCGCATTTTCACATTTCCCTTGTCAGCTATTTTTTGAAAGCTTCCTCGTCATAGTCGCTGCGACCTCTTCAATGTTCACAAGGTGAGCTATGGTTGAAGGTCGATGCCCAACCTGAAACACATCTCAGTAAACCTAGTATTTGCATATGCAGACGACACTCACAAGTCCGTCTATGACCCATGTGCCTTACTAGACAGTCGAAGTGCTAATCTGCACTTGGAGATTTCACGGAAATTGTCTATGATTGGTCTCTGCAACTGCAGGAGTTCACCGACTTTAGTGTACAGACAACTCAAACAAGTGCAGGATTACAACTGAAGCGGTAGCCGTGTGTGACCCGACGGCCACACACAATGTGTGTATCTGTTTCATGAAAAAACAATTACGCACAGGGAACAGTTTATCTCGGAATCAAATAAATAACATTTCTTCAGGAAGGAAATGCCTTAAGATGAGCATTGGTGTTCAACAAGAAATACATAGCGTTTGCGACCGCACGGAACCGAAGTACAACCACATACAACGGCAAGAAGTAATAGGGTAACTAGATGCACACTACACACAAACATTGTCATAAATCTCTGGCACAAAAAAAAAGAGAATGCAATAGCACGCCCTAACTAGTAAAGGACTCTTTGAACCGTCTTCGAATAAGCAAGCGAATATAAGCATTATGTATGAACCGGGCGCAGCCATGGCTGCAGCAGAACGACTGGCAGAAAACTATGCCGAAAGGCATCAAGGAGGTGTCCACAACAATGTTGGATAATTTTTTCTCTACAGCAGATCTGAAATTTTCCCACGAAAGCTGGCGAAACATACAATTGCCAGCGATAGAATCGGTTGCTGCACCATGCATCCACTTAAAATTTATCCGCTGTACAACAACCATTGAGGCCAACAGATCACAACATTTGCGTGCAAAGCAGCGCTCTACATGCAGATGTTGATCAATCTCCAAAATTGAGAGCAACATTTGCTACGATTCCCCTTAACCCTGAACTTGAATCTAACAGGCACATTATCCATACCCCCTCCACCTCCATCAAAACCCACATTGTTAAGAAAGCGCTGCATTGAATGTAGACTAGAGTTTTCCCTGGTCTGCCTGTGATATTTGATAAGGTAAGATAGGCCATTCTGAAGCTCCATCTTTCATTTATCCAATACGCTTATCGCAGTTCGAAGAATTGACCTGTTACGAACTTTACATCAAATTTAAGAGGATGTTTTGAGTACCGGAAATCCTTTGGACCGTTCTCTTCGATCCACCGGAGCTGTTCCAATTCATAAAACCTTGGGAGCCTGAGAGGACCAGAACATAAAACCAAAACGGGTTCACGGCGTTCCTTCAATGAGGCGAATCTTGCACTTTTCTGAATTTTCTTCGAAAATGACAACTTCTAACATATCCTAATCGTACAACGCCTTTAGGGCACACAACTCCATAGTCGAATGTTATGTAGTGTCCCATGTACTTCATTATATATTTTTGCCCAATATTCGCCCCTTTTTCAAGAGTGCTATCTTCGCAACTTTTTGGGTTTTCGGTGAAAAGATGGTCGATAAATGAAACAAATACTAATACACGCTGACAAAATAGATACGATTAGGTAAGAAAGTGCCCATAATTCATAATCATGAAGTCTGCTGACCTAAAGCCGTTGATAATCGAGATATGATAGGAATTGTTAATTCTGAAAAAAAATCCGGAAGATGCGAAATTCGCCCCACCGAGAAAAGTACCGCACACCTATTTATGGTACAATAATATGGCGTTAACAGGGTTCAAATGTTCTATGACTTCATGCACCTCTGGTGTATAGAAGGAAGGAAACACGAGGCAACCGAAGATTTTAGATTCCAAACATTTCTACACTTTTATGTGAAATTCGAAGCCGGTTTGGTTTTTTCGAGTAGCGATCAACGTTATTAGTTAGATAAAACCGATATTTGTAACTGATTGACATGTGTGGGTCTGGAATCTACAACTATCCCCAAAAACTAATACTTACCCCCCCCCCCCCCACCATTTCTCTCGTTGACACATGTATGAGAGTCAAACGCACTTTCGACAAGGCCAAGCATGCTCTGGCAGATGACCACGAATATCTGCCCCCCCCCATCGGAATCGCTCTTGGTCAACTAATTAACCAGTCCGAGTCAACAATCCTCGTGCGAACCTAACTTGAAATAGGAGAGCAATTTCGAAAACCAACAGCGGAATCCTGATATTCAAAAAATCAGGAAAACCATCACAGCAACTATTGTGGATACCACCTTCAAAACCACTGCACTATTACCAACACCAAGCACTCAGGTATGCACAGATACGTCGTAACCTGTCACGGATTGATGATGTGCAGCGAAGGAGAAACTGATAAATGCGAGAAAAAAACTTCGTACAAAGATATCAAAATATGTTCGCTATAAATTCATCAATAATACAAGTATGTAAGTAATGGAATGCGAATTCAGAAAAAAATAGAAATCGATACGAAAACGCGGGTGGATAAAAGGGAAAGAAACAAGCAGTAAATGACGAAAGCACATCCAACCCGCTTTATTTGTGACTGAGCTTTTCTTTTTCTTTGAGTTCTTTGACCGCCTTGATGTAAGGGATGAGACTTGTGAGCGGCTTCGCCCGAGCCAGGAACGGATGTCGCAGCAGTTCTTCCGTGTCTGCCCTGTACGAAAATGATTATCCTAACCATTTACTTACAATTCCACGTCAACCTTACCTTTCTTCCGGATCGACCACGAGACATCGATCGAGGAAATTCAAAAAATCAGGGGACAACTGATCTCGCCTCTTGATTTCTGGCTTGCCGTTTTGTGCAATAAGGTAGATGGCCTAACAACAACAGAATGTTTGAAACTGAAATTGGCTTAACCTTTCGAAAGTATTGACAAAAAAACCTTGAGAGGTGTTTCATGAAGATAAGGGGGCTCGCCATCGATCATCTCAAGGGCCATAATTCCAAGCGACCATATATCCACCTTATAATTGTATCGCTTCTTATTGAGGATTTCAGGAGACATCCAATAAGGCGTTCCCACAACAGTGTCCCTGAAAACATGGCGAAATTTAATGAATCAAAATTACACAGTCCTACAAGGCATCCACAGCGACGAAACTCCAGCATCCGATAGTTGGTAAAGTCGATTCCCTTCACGGATTTCCATCTCTAAGGCCCCGTCATTGCTAGCCGAAAAACTGTCTGAGTTCGTCTGACTCTGGTCTACTCCTACCCTGGTCAATAACCATTCACAACATATGGCTCCGGGACGCATCCGGATTCCGGACGCAGAGGGACCAGATTCGCATGCAAAAGATCAATATCGAATGAATAGGCGTCGGACGAATGCACCCAGGCTCTTCAGGCGCATTTTTACACTCCAATTTTGGTACGTATCAACCGAGCGGGACTCAGCCGATCAATCAGATCTGACGGGGGCCTTACACCGTCTCATCAAAAGAACTAGTCTAGCGCACGCGCGGAAGGAGATGCGGTGGTGAGTGGGGGATGTTGCCAAAATATCGATGCACACGGTTGACCCCCACGTATCACAACTCCCACCCTCAGGCCCCTGACAGAGTTGGTTGAAAAAACGCCGTGGCCAACCCGGTCGATACGAATGAAAAACATGGACGATGGAGGTTGCAAAACACCCACTGTGGCTGACGCGGTCAATATGTATGAATTATGTGGAACGATATCATGTTCATTTCTTACCTTATATCATGTGAACATCGGTCGGATCAGCCACATCGGGTGTTTTTTCTGCCACACCTCATTCATGCCTTTCATGATTATCGACTGGGCAGGCTACGCTGATCGGCCAACTATGGCCGGGGCCTCAGAAGCCAGTTGAAATGAAAACGCTTCAATCTGGTCTAGAAGGGCAGACTTCGATAACTTTTCAAAGGTTTTCTGGACAGCAATGTTATTTTTGGGCACAGATACTTGACTATCTGTGAAAACTCGGAAGCCAAGAGTTGATAGCGCACTCAGCTCATTCAAAAACTGACAATAACAGCTTGCACAAACGCTCAAGACTATTGGATGTAATCAGCCTTAGAATTTTTTACTACTCGAGAAAACCATCGGAGTAGCTTCTCTTACGAGGGAACTACTATAGGTCATAATGTTATGTACTTATCTAGAACCACTTTTCGGACGTAGTCCGAACATGCCCATCGCAGCTGCCTAGACTCACTCTGAAAAAAGTTATGAGCGTTTTTAACGATTCGCGAAAAGGTAACGGTACCCATCAGGCAATTTTTAGGTAGTTTCCAATTTTTTTTTTGGAATTTGCTAAAAACGTATGCAGCGGTAATCTGGGGTGTTGAAAACGAATCTGGAGTTGGCTTGTCGAAATTCTAAGGCTTACTGTAGGTTACGGTAGGAAGCCATTTAGGAGGCAAAACCTCGAAAACCGACAAATGGAAATCAGATTCGTGTTGAGCACTCCAAATAACCCCCAGAAAAACGATTTGAGAAACATCTCTAGTCACATTCCGGGAATAGTCAAAAGTCGATTTTGCCGTCAGATTTTCCTGCCGATGGGAAGCTTTGAAGGAATTCGGTCAAAAACTTTGGAAAAACGACACATAAACCTCAGATTCGTGATCAGCACCAAAAATAACCCCCAGAGCAAATTTTAGGTCAAAACTAGAATTTTTTCAATGCTTCCTGTACCCCGTAATTGATATAATTGAACGCTGAACCGAAAATCCGTAAAAGTCCAAAACGCTATATGTGCTTTCACCCAAACTTTGCCTAGGATGGGTAGTTTTGGGCGCTGAACACGATTATGAGGTCCGTTTCCGGATTTTCGCCAAATTAGTGCGCTTTTTGGGAGGTACAGTAGGTATGAGAACCAGAGGAAAACGCCTATAACCTTTTCAGGGCGACTCTAGGCAGCTGCGAAGAGCATATTCGAACTCAACGTCGAAAAGCAATACTAGAAAAGTACATTTCGATCGGAATGGCCAGTTTGGCTAATAGAAGTTTCCTTGTTATTGACTACCGCCCTCTGTTTTTCCAATAAGGATGAGGCGACTAAAAATTTACACATGATTCATCCAGTTTTCACTCCACCTTAATCATATCCTTCATCATATAGCCGTAAGTTTCCATTTCAGACAAAATTGGTTAAAATTAGGAGTACTGAAGGGACGGCTTGAAACTCAAAGACAAAAAACGAAAGACCCCTTCGCCCAGAAATCACTCGGGCCACACCTATCTCATCAAACCGGAAGCAGCGAAATCAGCTGCTTTCTCAGGGTCAATTCTCGTTATATCGCGCTCGATTGAAACTGATTTGATGTCAGATTACTCAAGCCCACGTGGTTTGGAACATTTTCAGCCCCTTTACAAGAAGTGTGGTCCGAATGCATTGAATATTGGCGTCAAAGGTTGACAACTTTTTTTGCTACTAGTATGCCTTGTAACTCATGCGGTTGTCACTTGTGGATAACCGAGCCGAACTATTTTCCTTTCCTCTGAAATTTAACACATTAATAGAAGTCACTTCTCCTCACGACGAAGCCGCTCACCACTACTATCCCTTCAATATTTCCTCCACAAAAGCAGCTAAATACTCCTTCCTACAACTTGCGAACAACAATGATCTCTGTTGAAAGAAATTAGCAAAAATACGAAATACAATAATTAACGAATGAACAACCTTTTCGAGCCCGGTTGAATTTGAGCACAGAATCCCATGTCAGTGAGTTTCACTTGACCATCCATTCCTAGTAGGACGTTGTCGCTTTTTATGTCGCGATGAACGATGGAATGACTGCAAATTTGAGAAATTAGATGACTTCCTTCTTTTCTGTGTTCCAGCACAACCATGACACACTGCTCCAACATCGTTTTCTGCGGTCTATAAGGTCATGAGAGTCAGCATTTCGCATCGCTCAAGTTCTATGGGAGGTTGAGTTAATAAGTAAAAAAAGACCGATGACACCTTTCAAAAATCCATAGAATTCAACTCGCGTTGCATGGGCGAGGCAAGCTAACCCCGAGCCAGATCTTTTCCATTCTTTTTTCTATGAATAATCCGAACACGACGTTGGATCTCCCCTTGCAGCACAAAACGTCCAATGGAATATCGCATACATAGACGGGAAAGGACAGAACGACGAAAAACTGACCACCGAGGAATCCTACATTAGACCTACCAAAAAAAGCTTATGTATGTAGGCTTACAACTTCAATATAAAGGCAATAAATGGCTTGGAAGAAGAAGTGGAGCAAAGAAACTAAACATAGAACTCTTAAAATCCCTCAAAGAAACCATACGTAGACCCAGTGGTGATATGGAAAGCCCGCAAATGTTAACATTTTGAACACTAGAAGAAAACAATTGTCTCCTGACACGACCCTCACTCCTCTTTATGCATAAGACTCGAATCCAAATTCGTCTCAATGACTATTTGGAAACCAAGTCCGGCGCAAAAATTAGTTCTTGCACATGGCATAAAAAAACGCAAATTCATGGATCTGTTAATATCTACTACCATAATGCGTTTCGAACTTTTGTACGGATGAGAGGCAAACCAGGGGCCGGATTCATCAATGCGTTAACCATAGTTTTGATGATTTGAATAGAATTTAGCGCAAGGATTAACGCGCTTGCGTTCGAGCTAGACCATACCCGCATGGTCCTACCCAGGATGATGAGTAATGATGAATACGGCTTCAGAGGCCATCGTAACCATGTTATATACATAAGATGTTTCAATGAGCGAGAAGAGGGAAGATCACAGACGAGCAAAAAAGAACTTCAGTTCTCCCAAACCAATTTCAAGACAGCGCTTTGCCAGTGATGATGCTACTTGCACAGCCTCCCTCCCTTGATAGTGATACTCATGTTTTTGACACCCTTCAACTGCTAGACGGTTTCCTTGTCTCCCTTTCTACCTACCCAGTCTTCGAGTACTCCAAACCGGTAGGGTTTTTGCACTCGTTCCTGAATAATGGGGGTTTCCACCTGATTACAATACAATGATGTGTAATTGAAGTGTGAAATTTTTCCATCCCGTGCTAAAGGCATTATTCATTCCAGAATGATGGCAAAAATGCTCGATAAGGTACAGTCGAAGTAGAATCGTTCGCCGGTGCTGTATACATGGTTGGAGGCAAAAGTATCAGGGTAAAGGCTGATGGCGAGATAACTTTCTAGGGACGGTCTGATCCATGAATAAAGTAACAAAAGTGTATAATGGGTTTTCTCAAAGGACCATTTGGCGGGTCAAAAAATACTGAAAACCGACAAAAACTAGCTGTACCTTCCCAACAAAAGCAGACAAATCGAAATAACTGTTAAGAAAGCTTTTAGTTATACAGAAATTATCCACTAAAGAATGGGGAACTCGATTTTCACGAGCTCGAATCTTGTTATGCTATTCTCGCATTTTGTAGTTTGCTTCTAATTGTTTGTTTATCCTACATATATCCCCTTTCCCGTATTTCGCTTCAATTTTTTTTTGCTTTTTTTCTGTATTTACGTTTATGTGTACTTACCCAGCCATTGTGCTAATTGAATGACTGACAGTTGTTCCATATGAAAGAAGACAAAGAATATCCTCCTGAAGGGATTGATCACTTCTCGGTTCCATCTAACCAGGGCTGTACGGAACTGCTCCGTTTCCAATTCCGTTTCTGTATTTCCGGCGTTTTTCGGGCTGTTCCGTTCCGCTTCCCTTTCCAACTTTTTGGGCTCGGAAACGGAAGAAATTAGTGCTACACGAGTAATCGTAATGGGTCTAGGCAAGGGTGTTTGAAGGCATCATGAGGGTCTGAATACCACATTCGAACTCCTGTGTTCAACCGAATATCTGAGCCTGGTTGAGATCCTCGACAAAGTTCTAGGTTCGAAAGTTGCGCCCCTAGAATGATGACACAAATTAGGCGTGGCAGAAATCTGACCGTTTCTGGGGAATTCTCAACAGCTTTCTCTTCAAGAATGGATGATTTTCGCGGGACTTTCCGCCGAAATCCCCTCATTCGTTTGCCCACCTTCACAACAGCAATAAAAATCGAGACATGTTTCTTTGCACGTGCAGCCTGTCCTCCAGGAAGAAGTCTGGGCGGAGATAGGTGGAGGTGGCCAAGGCCAGCGGCACAGTGCGTTAGAGGCAGGTCACAAGTGAATTTTACTATTCCCGCCTTGGAGTTTTTTTATTATCCGTGGGGTATTCGCTAAGGTAGGCAATGAAGGTTCAAAATAAAATCTAAAAATTTGTCGGTAAAAATCTGGAGATTGACTTCTGATCAGCCTTGAACACGCGACGCGGCCGCAAGCGTTCGCCTACACCTGGTACAACCTGGACTCCTTCCAAGGGGACACAATTTACACTGCTTAAAAGGGGCAGCTACATATACCGATTAATTTTTAGAACTGCTTTTCGGATTTTCCAGTAGCAAGGACTCGAATCGTGCAATGCCTCATGGTAATTTATGTAGTTTGAATGATTATAAGTTTATTGACTGGAACCATAGGTTATCTAATGGGAGCTGCAAGCAATGAGCAGCGACGAAATTTCCGTTTCCGGCGTTTTTTTGCCATTTTTCTTCCGTTTCCGAAAATCTTGAAAAAATTTCCGCACAGTCCTGCATCTAACATATCGCGTCTCCGAACTAAATCATAGCCATCGATTCGAAAACTATACCTCCATCCGTTTATCAAGTGGATCTATAAAGCATTATGGAAATTCAGTGCTGTGCCCGAGAGTATGCTGGCCATGGTGACCACTTGGAGAGAGGAAAGCAGCAGCTGTCATTAACCCATCACAACTTCCAGTAGGACGTCTTCCGAAAAGTATCTTCGAAGATTGTGTCGACCATGATCTTCGTAAATGCCGGTGCAGGTTTCGACGGCATCCTCGGGCAGAAAGCCTTCTGGCGTTCGGGGGGTTCAACGAAATTCCAATCTCCGGGAGTGCGGAACGTAGCTGGTTCTGCTATTCAACGGATTCGTGGACCAGAGATTTCATCAGTTGATGAGGGAACAACGTTGAAAGTTACCGATCGCTCCTAGGATTGGTGTGTTGAAGACTGTTCTTCGTCATTAATACAGAGCGAAATATGACGTAAATAGCCTCCTAAAGGAGTCTACAGAGTGACAGCGACCGGCGAGTGATACCAAGCATCAGCGTTTGTGTCAGCCACGAAAATGCTCTCGATACTTATTGTCGCGGCGTTGTTCGCCCCTAACTGACCTTGAGGCGTCATACATCCGTCGCCGGACAGCGCTCCACAGTGCATTCCATAATATTGATCACGCGGCGCGGCACGATCGCTATTAAAGGATTGAACTTCGCCGAGAAGCTCGGCGGCGGAAGTATAAGCGACGCCTGACGCTGGTCCGCCATAGCTTCGTTGGGTGGAGCCATGTACTCCACCAACCTTCACCTCTGGGCAGGTGAAGTGGGGAACCTTCAATATTGGGAAAGCCAGTGACAACCGGTGAAACGCCCCGAAAAAGAATGAAAGTGAAACACTCATGCAAGTCATTTTCAAGATTGGGTGGGTGTCTTTGCCGGTTTTTCGCCCATAACTTTTTTTGTGCTCAGAGATAGACCTTTGGTGAAGGTTGTTTTCGGAATCCCCATAAAATTCTGCATCGAATAGTGTTTTCAGTTTCAAAAATTCGCTCCCCTTCTTTCAGCCGAGTTCAGCTCATGAAGTGCATTTTTTTTCACATGAAATTACCGGTTTTTCGTCCATAACTTTTTTGTGCTTGGAGATAGGCCTTTGGTGAAGGCTGTTTTCGGAACCTCGATAGAATTCTGCGTCGACTAGTATTTCCAGTTTGGAGAAATATTTTCTCGATCCTCCAACCTGATTAGTTTGACGAAACAAAGGTTTTCCGCCTATAACTCCTTAACCGTTGGAGATAGGGTTTTGGCGAAGGTTGTTTTTGAAATCTACGTAAAATTCTGCGTCGAATGGTATATCGGGTTCCCAACTTTGCTTGCTCCATAAGCCAGCCAGGTCGGTGGAGCCGAGCCCCGTTGTTGGCTCCAGCAGAACTCTGCGTCTCTCTTTTATATCATAGAGGCGACAGCACCCTATGGAGATAACTATGGAGCTCGTCTCCACCGACCCGGCTGGCTTATGGAGCAAGCAAAGTTAGGAACCCAATATATCATTCGACGCAGAATTTTACGTAGATTTCAAAAAACAAGTTTCACCAAAATCCTATCTTCAACGGTTAAAGAGTTATAGGCGAAAAACCGATGATGTTTCGTAAAATGAGTTAGGCTGAAGGATCGAAAAAATATTTTTCCAAACTGGAATCACTATTCGACGTAGAATTCCATCAAGATTTCGAAAACAACCTTCACCCAAGGTTTCTAAGCACAAAAAAGTTATGGACGAAAAACCGATAATTTCAGGCGAAAAAATGCACTTAATAAATTGAAATCGGCTGAGAGATCGGCAACGTATTTTTCTCAAATTGGAAACATTATTCGACGCGAAATTTCATGAAGACTTTGGAAACAGCTCCGTTCACAGATTCATCTTAAAGGACAAAAATATTATGAGCGAAGAACAGATAGTTTTGAAAAATCGCTTGGAAAAACTTTCTGAAAATTTTTGACTCCAAGACAGCTCAAAGGAAATTTTTCATGACCTAGGCAGATCATTTTATTAAGAATAGTAAATTTCTAAAGGAGGTCATCTAACGAAAAAAATGTTTCAAAATTAATGATTAAAAATAGAAATAAATTGAATGCAAGAAAAACATGATTAAGAAAACGTCAAATTTTGAAGTTGCAAATCTATAGGAAACCTTCACCATTCCCCACTCAGGTATCCTAAACATCCTTCACCTCTCGGATCGCTGTCTCCACCCCAACGAACCTATGTGGTCCGCCGCGGTGTCAAAACACTTTGCGGTCCTACCCTCGTCACCCTTCACAGCAGACCCTTCAAGTCAAATCTTCTTTTGAAACCGATCAGTCCGGGTCCATCAGTTCCTGAACAACTTCCGACTCCAACAAGACACGAAAAGCGGGCTTTTCCATACCTACTCAGACGAGACAACTCATCGCATTTTCAAGATTTCCTCAAACCTGTTTTGGTATAATCATCTAGTCCTCCGTGGTATTAAATTTGCAATCGCAAATAGCTGATTTGGCGCTTTAATTGGAGGCGAATATGACCATTTCGAGATATTCAGCACTTGGACAACACAATGAATCTGAATGTATAATTCGAAGGTGAACAAATTTTTCTGTCGGCGAAAAATGGGATCGAATAGACGAGGAAATGAGCTTTCGAATGCTGTATTACACGTGGAAAGCACAGCCGAGAGAAAAACGGTATTTTCAAAAACCAGTAAAACGTATGAGTGATTGCTAAATGGTTGTCAATCGGCCAATAGAGCAGCACACTCAGAAATCTACTATTTTGCAGATATCCGTTTTTTGCAACGCTTTTTTTTTACAAAGCAGCAAGAGATGAATACTGACACATCCTGCGAGAAACAGAGCGACTTTCATCGCAAATGTAGTCTCTGAGGACAAATCTTAACTCGGGGTTGAAAAAATCCACTCCAGCCAGTTTTCCACTCCAACCAGCTCGACACAACTCGAATGTTAAAACTCGCTTCCACGATGGCAAACTTCTTCACCGGACGAAGACGTTCAGTGGAATCACTTTCTTCCAAGACATAAAACGACATAATTATACGTTTACAAGATAGAAAGAATTTCACTTGCAAATCCCAAAAATAATAAAAATTTTTCACTTTTCACACAGAGGGGAGACACATAGACACCGTGTCTCACCTGAAATCAACATGCTTCATTTTCGGAATTCTTGGCACAGCGTTCGTGTTCTTACCATGTACGTTGGTGTTCCGCTCTTACACTGGTTTCCGATCAACCCGTATTCATGGCTCCATAATTTTTCGAAACAAGACAAGAATCAATCACCTGTGCAAGAAATGCAGAGCCTTGACGCACTCCTTCAGCACTGCGGCAATCTGGCCTTCGTCCAATTCCGTCTTCACCACGACATCAGTGAGATTGCCACCTTCCAAGTAGTCCATCACCACCCATAAATCATCAGCATCCACCAGATAAGATTCGATGTAATTCACGACGTTCTGAACCAAGCTCCGAAAGTTGTTCGGAAGAAGTTTCACCAACGTCCATATTCTCCGATCGATTCCAATTTAAGAAAAACTGACTGGATGTCGGAACTGCTTCATCACTTTGATTTCTGTTAGTAGCATTTCTTTCTTCGGCTGCGTCTTGAATGCCATCCGCTTAACAGCAACAACTTCGTTAGTGTCGCTACGATTCGCAACGTACACTGTCCCTGACGCCCTGAAAATATCTTAAGTTTTGAAAAATTATCCTGTGGGTACTATTTATTTATTCCTCAATAGTAACTTGGTGATTACGAGCTTTTTTTTCAACAAATCGACAGCGCAGGTGAAGTAAGTATGTCTGAACCGAAGACAAATGAACTTGTGTGGAACTGTATGAAACCTGCGCTTGAATAACACAGAGGCCGGATTCATCATTGCGTAAGGCCCGGGTTTGTCGATTTGGGTTGGGTTTAGCTTGTGCACACGCGCGCTAATGCTGGCGCGTAACCCAACCCAAATCCATAAACCCACGGTTGATGCAATGATAAATCTGGCCTCAGATGAAAGAGAAGATCACAAATCCACAGTCGACTATCGAAAACGAAACAATGTGGATTGGCAAAGGCAAACCATGGGCTACAGTTGGGTTTACTGCGGAAAGAGCATGCAACCTTGGAAGGCAAACCCAACTGTAACCCATGATTTGCGTTCACGAATCCTACCCATGAAAAAGAAGAATGCGCTGATATCCCTTTCAAACAATATCCGAATTTGCATCGGATGATGTCAAGCTTATACGGAAAGGAATGTAGGAAAGGAACAGGTTCTAGAGAGCGATGTTCAGCGGAATTGCGGTTAGGACACATGGTACACGTTCAAGTGATTTAAGCCCTCCATAAGGAGAGACGTTATGAACACATAAGACAATCCTGCTGTTGTGAAAAGCTCAGCACCGACTTTCTGGTTCTCCGGAGACAACCAGCAAGATAGCCAAGAATAATACCACTAATACAAAGAAACAGACTTTCACTTATGTTCTAAAGTAATCCTCTTTTCGCGTCAGATATAATCAAAACAGAGAGTAGGCTTATTGGGCGAGCAATGACATCATTTTGCAGGTAGCCTCTTCATTGTCAGCAGATTTTAGAATAAGGGGACTTCATTGGTTTAAATTTGAGTGATGGTGCAGCAAGGAAAAATTGTCGTTTAATGTCTTTCTTTGTCAAGCTAGTTTGAACTTTCAGCTTTCTTCTAGTGAAAACCAATAGACGACCTCAAGAAGCTGGTTGCCGCGCATCTCCCGCTCCTGGGAGACACATCACGAATAAGATTTGAGATGCAACCGCTAATACTCAACGTGAGAAATACCGGAAATTGCGGGCTCCCGCTGTTAGTTCACGTCAGGCTGGCCAACGATACAACCCAGACTTCGCAAGAAATTCTGCACACGGCAAAAAACCCATTGGAGCTTGGACCGGATTTATGGTACCTTTTGCTTGAATAAACTAACAGGAGCATTTCCTACAGCGTTCAGAGGTACAGCACAATTACAGCAAAGTAGTGATCATCTGAGAATGAACATAATCCATCTAGGATTTGTCCGCGCCTTCAATGTTGCCGCTCACTACGAATGAAGCATTTGAGTTCTCTACACGGACCTGTTCAGATGCAACGTGTTCTGAATTAAAAACGGGTGCCTTTTTAAAAGCGGAGAACTGGATTATAAGCTTTCCCCGACTATACTTAGTTATAAATGCAGCTCAGATACCACTGTATTCTTAGAAAAAAAATATTTTGGAAAAGACTCTTGAATCAATTGAGGCTCAATGCAACGTGGCAGTTTGCAAAAAAACTTAGGTTCTTTTAGGCTTGTATGTAATTGTTGTTGACGTGTCCGACAAATACATCAGTAACCTTTATATACATTCATAGAAGTTTGTGGAAAAGAAACTATATTAAACACCATTTAGCAAAAACTTTTGTTTGACAGTCTTACCGAAAGTTTTTCAAGCAACTCCACCTGATGGAACGACACCCTGTCTGCAAAAATCCACTTGTGGTGTCAAGGAATATATCAGGACTAGCCTTGGCCCGTAATAATGAACGACCTATTGGTTGGGGAAAATCTTACTCGAATCTCCACACGCCCTGTGCACCCTACATACCTCCGTTTCGCCCTCCCGGCTAATCATAAATCGCGGGTTTACCGTTCATTAACGAGACCACTTTACACTGACCTATAGTGAATGCCCATAATTAGCAATTTCTATCATCGTCCGTCGTCCCTTTTTCGGCATTCTGCTTCCAAAACGAATGGGATGCGCAGCAGAAGTACAAGACACAGCCACAAATTAAAGAAAAACAGTATATTCTACACGATAAATTGAATAGGATAATCCAATTTATTCTGATATTTGCAAAATTATAACTCATCTACAGTCGCCAAGCGTTTGGCCGAATACGAAAATTCGAAGGTTCATGCTCCAAGAATTCTGCAGAATCAGAGGCCACGTCTTTTTGAGGTGTAAAATTTGAATTTCGATCCAATATTTGTCTGGCAAGATAATTGCATTTTTAACTTACGCATAAGGGTGTAGCAGAGACGTTGTGTCGGACCTCGGTTGAACTTTGCCCAATACCTCCGCCATAACCGTGCTGACCGAAATTTCCAAAAAATTTTGATTCTCTCATCTCATCTTTAGAGAAAAGATTTTTTATGTGACATCTTCAATCTTTCACCTTCTCTCAAGGTTATTTTACCCAATCAACTCTCTCTGTAAATTAATGATCTCATTTTTTGTTCAGAACTTCTAAGATTTTAACTTCTGGGAGAAATTTTTAAACGACCCCTCTCCCCCACAAACCGGATTGAACATGAGCACGAAAGAAAAAACCATTGCATTTATGAATACTACCTAAAGAATGAGTAACAGTGTCCCATATGGAGCAAGTAATCAAAAGAAACTCCAAAATTTATTCGGGTGACCCCAAACTTCAAAATTTCATTGTCCGCAAAAACCACTGCTTTTTTGTGTTTACTCCCGTCACACCACAACTCCGCTAGCTGATGCGTGTAACCAGCAACGTCTGCTGCCACCAGATAAGTTGCGATTGCGATGATATGATGACAGATATCGCTCGACACGTCCCTTCTCCCAACTAGCCCCGGCAATTAGCCCAATCGCCGTACAGCATGATACGAAATAATCATGCACACGGATGAAAACAACTGATCGCGGTCAAAAGCATGCTACAACGCATTACAGGAACTGGATCCGTAAGCATCACGCATTCTGCAAATCGATAGCCAACACTCAGAAACACACCAAATACAGCACGATGCACGTTTTTTTAATACCAATAATTTTGATGTTGCAAGCAATAACCTGAATCGCCCCTCTTCGGGTTGCTATGTATATACTGAAGCCTGCGTTTGAATATATTTTGCCGAATGCCCGAAAAACTGTCTAAAAAGATTGTTAAAACGGGTTCAACTTTACAAGTCAGAACCTTGAATGGTACATCCTCCAGATAAAGTAGTCCTCCCCAAGGAACTGTCGTAGTCTGGGGCATTTATGCAGCCAGACTAGTTCAGGTGTGCGTTCGGCGATGAAAACCGTTTTCTGTTTTTGATTCAGAACAAACTCTTCCAAACCAAACATGAAGAAAAAATTGGCGAAAATTCGCCGTTCGGAAACCAGTCAGAAGGGCAGCGCAGGGTCGAGCGGTTAGTGTCCCGCGGGACAACGGCGAGGGTGCAAAACTTTTCAAAAATTGGAAACTTTGGAGGGAAGGAGGACCTAAAAATATCGGATCGAAAATGAAAAGTTTGGGGGATGCATCTAATGGAAGTAAAGTTGAAACTTTCCAAGGCTCTTAAGTAAGCAGCGCAGTGTTAATGACAGAAAAAAATACAAGAAATGTTACGAATTTTAACTCTTCTCGTGAGAATTCCAGCTCTCCTAATTGTCGATAAAACTTCACCTAGGAGAGCACGTGAAAATTTTCGACAATTTTTTAAATTTTCTCTAATCAGAAAATGTAAGAGACAACGGTCTGCCTGGCCCTGAGCAGAGTCACGGATCATCGCCCAGGACGTTCGTCGATGTGAGGCTAACAATAAGGGCGAGAAATTGGGCCTATATATGTCCATGTAGTCGCAGAGACGAATTGCACTTGAATTGAATGACATTTTTTTTGGATTTTCATTTCTATTTGAATTCCATTTTCCGCGACGCTTCACTTTGGAATCCTACCAAAGGTAAAAGAGGAACGCCCGTTCGTCCGCCACGGCCATCTTGCCAACTCTGATCAAATTTGTCCAAGTGAAGCCGCAGCACTGCCCACTATACTTAGTATCCGAATCACTCCTTTTCGTACATCCGAGATCCGGATAATCCTATATCCGACAATTCGAAAAAACGCACTATCTGAATCGAAACAATATACGGGACATTTGAAATCGGCATTATCTGAATCGAACCATTATCCGAGGGGTCGAAAATTCGGATTAATTTCGGATAAAGTTCGGGTAGAAATTCGGATTAATCGGATAATTTTCGGATAATTTTTGGATAAATCGGATAAAATTGCACTGGGCCACGACCATTTTCTATGTAGTACATCAACCCAGGATTCTCCTCCTCCTTCCGAGATCGGAAGAGTCGTTGCGGCGCCGAAAAATGGGCGTGGTCCAGTGAGATGACCTATTGTCTAGGGTGTGCTGCGTTATGCCCGAAATGGGCGGGGCGGGGGCGGAGTCGGCTGTCACCAGCTGCTCAGGTGGCCTGTCGTAAACGGGGGCGCGAACGAATGTGCGAGGAACGCAATTATAGCGTCGCTCTCACTACGACAGCGTCGACTAACTAACAAACCATTCAACCCGACTGACGAAGAGAAAAAAAGAAGAAAAATGAAAGTGTGGTGAGATAGGACAATATCAACTGCAAAGGAGTTCGGGAACGGTAGACTTGGAACCGAATAGAATTAATAGTTGAGCAAGGATACAGGAGTACTCCGAATATTAAGGATTTAAATATCCTATTTGTTCGGGAGCTTCTTACTTTGACTTTTAAAAAATTGGATTTACCTAGTGAATTCAGTTTTTCTTTTTTTCAAATATTCGATTCATATTTAAAGGCATTGGGGGTGTGTATACAAGTCTGTTGGTACCTGCTCGTTGGTGCCCCTGCTTCTACTGAACCCAGCAGACGTTTGAGTGTACACAGGGAACGTTCGAGCGATATAGCGTGCACAACTATATCGCGAAAGTATCCCGCACATTGCATAAGGTGTCGCCGCGTCCGGCACACTAAGGCCTCTGGTCCATAACACCTCAGGATCCGTACCTAGGGAGTCATGGAGTCTTTGGCCATGCCACAATTTCGCCACCCTGAACTGTCGATGGCTGTCGAGTGATATCCACAAAACTGCGCTCTCCAGTCTTCTGAGCTATTTCCATGCACCGTTTGCTGCTTTGCAGGAAACCCGCCTCAAGGATAGACCCGTCATCAGCGTCGGAGAGTACACCATCTACTGCGGTAACGCTGACGATAGGAGAGTGGGAGGCTGTGCAATAGCTGTAAGGAAGGATTTCAATGGTATGGTCAAGGAGTTCGGCTCAACGTCGTGTCGGAATGCATTCGTACGACTGCGGGATCACAGAGGATTCAATCTGTGGATAGTGAGTGCTCATGCGCCCACTGAAACCGCCGAAGACAATTCGAAGGATGCGTTTTATGAGGAACTCAATACGTTGCTGGCCAGGATACCTTGTCAACATGCTGTTGTCGTGGGGATTGACGCAAAATGCGAAGATGGGACTTGATCAGGAATCCGAAGTACTGGTAAATGGTTCTACCCAGTGGAGCAAACATCGGACAATGGCTACCGCCTTGTCGACTTTTGTGAACGCAGTGGTCTGATTATTGCATCGACATTCAAGAGGAATCATCGCCGCCATCAGCTTACGTGGCAGGGACCAACCCGGCTATCTCCAGAAGAGCAGCGGAAGCGGAAGATGACAACTTTGAAACTACAGCTTGACTATGTCCTGACGAGGAATATTCCAGTATCGGACATTCGAAGATCTAGAGCTGTGTGGGATGTCGCATTCGATTCGGATCACCGTCCTGTTCTGTTGAACTTCACTGCGAGGATTCATAAGAGGAAGCGAGGGGCTCAGCCTCTCCAGAGGATTGACATGACAAGTCTCAGAGATGAAGAGTGCAGAAGGAATTTCCGACAACGCGTTTCTATTCACATCGGAGTACGGACTAAGAAGAAACTTTGCGACGCGGATTCTTTTGTCAAGCGCATCTAGGACGCTTCGAAAGAGGCACTCCTGGTTGTACAGCCTAAGAAGAAGTTCGCCTACGTCTCAGAAGAAACAACATCTACCTAAAACAGAGTATGTGCTCTACGAACTGCAGGAAACTTCGTGGAGGAGAAGCGTCTGAGGAGGAAGTTGCGTCGGCAGCTTCAAAGTGACCGCGAACGAGAGTGGACGTGTAGAGCTAAGGAGTTCGAAGGCTTGGGAGAAGAATCCGAAGAAAGCTTCACACGTTGCTGCGACAGTATAGCGGGAAGATGAAGAGATGTTCTCCTGTCTTGAACACTACCAATGGAGTTGCAGTTGGTGATGCGACGCTGCCAATATGGAAGGATTACTTCAGTTCACTACTGAATCGTCCAGCGCCATCAGTACCTGAGCTCCCGCATGTTCAGAGAGCACATTACGATGTCAGTGAGGAACCGCCGACTGAGTCTGAAGTTTTTGGATTGTGTCCGGAAAATGAAGAATGGAAAGGCAGAGATGATAACATCACTGCTGAAATGCTGGAAAGCTCTTCCTCCGTCTGGGATTCGTGAAATGACCAACACCATCCGTGCCATATGGATGAGCGAAAGGATACCGATTCGTGGAGACATGCGATCATCGTACCTCTTCTGAAGCTATCCGTCACGGATCCTAAGAACTACAGAGGAATCTCTCTACTTCGTGTCATGTACAAGGTTTTAGAACGTATCATTCTCGAGCGACTTATCAAACATCGTGAAGGAACGACCAGAGATGAGCAAGCCGATGTTCGACCTGGAAGATCGACCATCGACCAAGTGTTCGTCGTGAGAAGAGTAATTGAATCGTGGCAGCGGTTTTCGAAGCCATTACAGCTTGCTTTTTTGGACTTTGAAGCCGCGTTCGACTCTCCTCATCGTGATCGATTGCTCAATGCTCTGCGAGCAGATGGAGTCCCGGAAAAAGTATGTTCGGTTAATCGAGGACATGAACAAAGGAACAACAGCAGCAGTTCGTACACCTCGTCGGATTTACGTCAAACTTTCGAGGTGAAAACAGGGTAAGGCAAGGAGCCGTTGAAGGACCTTTTTCTTTTCAACTTCGCCGTTGATGACATCATGCGTAGAGTTGCAGAACAGTTTCCTGCGGATGTGATCCTAACACCATCAGGACGCTCCCTTGTCGACCTGGAGTACGCCGACGACATTGTGTTATTCGCTGAAAACAACGCGAAACTGCAAAGGATTGTGAACCTCGTTTCGAAGTATGCCGCAGCCTATGAACTTCGTCTTCGTCCCGAAAATGCAAGCAGATGTGGGTCTCTCAGAGGCCTTCAACTGGAGTTTGTGTGGACGGACAACGTATCGAACTGGTGGACGATTTCTGTTATTTGGGCTGTTTGCTGAAGAACGATGGTAGTTATGCAGCGGATATTCGACAACGATGTGCGAAAGCTACGTCTGCATTCAATTCTCTAACCAAGTGTTTGTGGTCTACCACCATCGCGAAGGAAGTCAAGTTGCGCGTCTACCTATCCGCTATTCGCCCTATCATGATGTACGGATCGGAGACGTGGGCAGCACCGAAAACGCAGATGGAAAGGTTGGATTGCACGGAGAGGAAGCTTTTAGGCGTTTGCTTGATATTTCTGGCCGCGTGTATGCCATAACGAAGACCTTTACAAGGAAATCGACGCAGTACATCAACGCTTGACACGAGGGAGGTGCCAGCATCTCCTAACGCCATCTCAAGCAGCAATGGAAAGTCGACTTCGACTGCTCGGGCATATACTAAGAAGAACGCCGGATCGTCTCGTACAACACGCTTTAAAAATGCTTCCAAATCCTGTCTGGAAACGGCCACCTGGGCGTAGGCGAAAGTTCTGGACGGATGTGGTTAAAGAGGATTTAAAGTCACTCGGCATCGAAAGACAGTTCAGGCGCGATGTTTCGTTTCGCAGGAAATGGAATAGTGACAGCTGGATGGAATGTGTTCAAATTGTGGCTGAAGACCGTGAAAAATGGACACGGCTGACTACTAGGACGGCACACCTCGGTGAAGATGCGGAATGACCGCGTCAGGCGAAAGCCAACCGATTAATCCAATAATAATAAATTTAAAGGCATTGGTCACGATGAAAAACGTTATCGAAAAAACTACAAAAATCAGCTTCGATCAAAAACAGCTGAAAATCTATGAAGGTAGCGCGGCGAAAAATGGGCTAAAATTAGAGTTTCTAGGGCCCAAAGAAGCCAGTTCGTGCACACGTGCACAGCGCCGACCAAAAAGATCGCAGTGTCATGCCGAGCAGCCAAAAATCATCGACATTCAGGGGAAGAAATAAATGCATATTTACCTAATAAAAAGTTGAGCAATGAAACAATACACTTTAGTCAATGTTTTTGACTAGATGTGCCCATAAATCCGAAGGTTCATTGATTGAAATTCAATTTTAGGCCAGCGGATATTCTTGATAATAGAGATCGTCGATGCCGATGACCTCAGGTTATTTCATGCCGGATTATTTTCAAATATATTCTAAGATAAGTATAATGACATTGTGCCAGACGAGGTTGGTAAATGGATTCTTTTATTCAAGACCTGTTGGTAGGTAGGATCCACCTACCAACCTCGTCTGGCACAATATCATTATGTTGTACTAGACGAGATTGGTAGGTGGATCCTACCTACCAAGAGGCCTTGAATAAAATGAATATATTCAACGATGCCTAGGTCTGAAAAAAGGAGAACTTGGAGATTATTCTAAGATAATTTCGGAAATTTGTTTGACAACTAATTTCTCGGAGATATGGCATCGCCAAACCGAAACTTTGGCCAGGAAGCTGAATTTTCACGAATCCCTTCATAAAATTGAATCGACTGGCTTGAGTAGCTCGTTTGTTGGTCGAAGATGACGTAGTGAGAGCGACGCCATAACTGCGTTCCTCGCACCTTCGTTCGCGCCTCCGTTTACGACCGGCCACCTGGGTACCTTGTGACAGCCGACTCCGCCCCTGCCCCGCCCATTTCGGGCATAACGCTTACCCCCCAATTGTCTAGCTACTTAGTGAAGAAGTTCTTTGTATAGTTGCTTTGCATAATTTTTAATTGCTAGATGTCCTGAAAAACCTGTCTATGGATAATGCTGTGCCTCCCAACGACGACATAGTAATTGAAGATTTGTTTTCATTTTTTTATTAATCTGCATATATGAATATTGAAGTTTGTATCTGAACATACTACAAATGCAATAAAGGACTACTGTTTGTTCAATTACAGATGTTTTCAAAGGCTTGCCTTGAGCACCTTGTTTATTTTTCACCGTTTTGCCTCAACGTTGTTACGAAAATATCAGAAATTATCCGACCGGATATCCGTATCCGAATCATTGGAAAATGGCATTATCTGAAGCGATCCATTATCCGAAAATTTGAAAAAGCGCATTATCTGAATCGAACCAATATCCGGAAAATTTGAAATCGGCATTATCTGAATCGATCCATTATCCGAAAAATTATCATCGGATAACAAGTATACTGGAGTCCACCAAGACTCAGAACGTCGGAGGGCCGCGTCCCCGTACCCACCACTCAGCGAGGCGGGGCCCCCCTCCGCGCCTGGCGTCCAACAGGTCCTCGCCCCAGCCCCATGACTCATAATGGGCGCGAAGCCCGGACATTCAAGCGAAAGGGCGCGGGGCCCGGGCAGAACATTTACGCGGTGTCATCGCTTAAGTGATTGATTCCTTGTATAACGATTTGCGGGAACCATCCCTTCCACACCCTGGGTGGGTGCTCTACCTTTCTCCAAAATTTTCGAAACCCTATGGTGGGTGTCCCATTCAAGTCTATTCGATAGACTGGGGAACATACCTTACTGCCACCGCGCGAAGTGCGCGATGATATAAGTACTTGCTCGAGGCTGCCTGCAGTGAACTTATCATAAAATTGTGCTCCGTATGTGGCACGGGTTTGATTCTAGCGTTCAACGTGTAATACGATTTGCCTGAGCGAATGTGTTTTCCTCTGTTTCGAATTTTCCCTGCAGGACCGAGCTAACGAAATTTGGTGGCGCCCCGCCTCGCGCCTGATGATTCTCCGCTCGCAAAGCATGGCCCCCGCCGCTCGCCCTTGGTCGGAAATTCCCGGGCACACGGCCCTCCGACGTTCTGAGAAGAGTGCCTCATTTACTCATCAATAAGAAGCGGCCGATTGGAGATCAATGAACATGAAACTCATTGCAGCACAACCGCTCTCGCTCAATCGGTATCGAGCGTGCTGATATGGGATTCACGCACATTGCTACTCAAACAGTAGGTGCGGACTGACCGCTGGCAATCAAGGCCTCTCCGGGCGGTACGACGGCAAGTTGCGGGCGGATCGCTGCCTCCCGTCGTCTCAGCGGGCGGATCGCTGCGTTTTGGCGGGCGGATAGCGGCACCTGGGAAGGTTGATCATGCTAGCGGGCGGATCGCCGGCAAGCTCTGAAGCGGCGATCCTCCCGCAACCTGCCAGCGATCCGCCCGCGAGGGCTTTGATAACCAGCGATCCGCCAGCTGAGCTACGAGATGCAGCGATCCGCCCGCAACCTGCCAGCGATCCGCCCGCCAGGGCTTTGATAGCCAGCGATCCGCCCGCCACTGCTTTGATAGCCAGCGATCCGCCCGCTCAAATTTTACACGGTGAAACTTGTCCATCATTGGCGAGTTCTTTTCTGTTATCAGTGTCATGCTCAGAGCAAACAAACCGAAGGGTATGAAAGGCGCTCCGTCGCACTGAATGCTCACTCGGCATTTCGAGGCCGATCCTGGAAGGTGACTTCAAGTCACCTTTGAACGATCACTCAGAAGCCGAAAAATAATTTTTGGCAGCTGAGGGGATGGTCCCCACGGCTAGGGGGGGGGAGTGGTCCCGCACATGGACCTTGGTGGGAACCACCGGAAACCAACACGTGGCATCGAGGGCTGATCGCTGGCTAGTGGCGGGCGGATTGCTGGCTAGTGGCGGGCGGATTGCTGGCTACTGGCGGGCGGATCGCAGGCTACTGGCAGCGGATCACTGGCTACTGAATGGCGGATCGCTGGCTACTGGCGGAAGGATCGCTGGCTACTGGCGGGCGGATGGCGGGGGGGATGTCGATCCGCCCGCCGAAAGCCAGCGATCCGCCCGCACCTACTGTCTGGGTAGGGAAAGCCGTAGTCTGTATCCCTGCAAGATCCCGGCACAAGTATAGCTCATCAACCTCACCGCAACCTGGTAGAATGACGCTGCCTGAACCCAGCTGCGGCAGTGCCTGATAGGCACCGCCGTAGTGCTATATATAGTCTACAGCAATGGAAGTAGGACCTGGTGAGGTTGCGGACTCGTCCTAACATACGGTAGTTTGTTAGTGGTATCACTCTGTTTTCTGAAACAGCTGTGATAGATCGGTGAGTCTGTGTTTTCACCGATGTGACGATATCTGTGGATGCAATGAAAACAGCTGAAAATGTGAGAGTGGGATCAAAATTCACCGACCAATCTCAGTTATCTCGAGAAAATGAGTGACAACACAATCAGACTACAGTATGTTAGGAAGAGTCCGCAACCTCACCAGGTCCTACTTCCATTGCTGTAGACTATAAACATGATTGCGGCACAATCTAAGCATTAGAGTCGAGGTGGTTGTCACGGGTGAATAGCGTCAAAAACTCAATCGCAGTAACGAGCTGACAGGGGAATCTTCCGAATCAGCATTCATTTCTACTGCGGCCGTCTCGGCATTACCCAGCTCACTGCAGCCGGTTGATGCCGGCTGCACCCAGCAACAACGGGATGAATTTTCACCCTGCGTGTGCAATGCAATACACGCGTACCGACCAGAACGGCTCAGGCGGGCCACAAGGGCAAGATTTTTGCACCCACACTAGCATGATGGAGATATTTATCAAGAAGATTGGCTTCAGCCGATTCGTTCGGAAAAGTCATGACTTTGAAGAATGTTGTGGCAGGCGCGACGCAAGGGCTCCATTCCGCATGGGCGGTACTCAACACCGGCTGGAAATCGACTTTAACTGCCTCAAGATGAGATTTTCTCCTCTTCCTTCTCCTACCTTTCCCCGAGATCCTACATAGTAACAAAAATATTAATGAAATCTTTCACAGTTTCGACAACAACGTGAAAAGATTTGTGCGGAAATAAGAAGACATATTTCAGGTGGAATCATTTATCAACCAATATGTAAGGAATATCGTATTTCATAAATTAGAAGAATTACTTCACTTTTTCTGAGACCCAGAAGGTTAGCAACGCAAAAAACAAACGAAGAGTTAATAAAAAAGAAATGAACGAAGTGGGCAAAAAAAAAGAAAATACTGCTATCGGCAGACAAACCAGAACCTCACAGTCGTCAAAGGAAAGGCGTCATTTGGATGGCGCAAGTTCGCATGTTAATTTGATCAAGGTAATGGTTATTCCATGAATCATCACCGTCTTAAAAGGTTTTCAGGCAGCCTAATGGGCTTCAGTATAAAAAAATACTCGCGCCAATGTGAAAATGGCTTTATGAGCGTAAAAACATCAGCAAAAACTCACCCCAGACCAATCTGTCGCTTGATTTCGTATTTCAGGAGGGGATCGCCCTGGTTCACAATCTGTCGCAGCTCTTCCAAAACCTGAATCACAAATTTTGCACTCGTCAAGTACAAGTCTACGAAACATGTATGAGTAATGAATAGGCTCAGGATATCAATATTCAAGACCTGAGTATCCGTCATTTTTTCTTTCGACTGCGTCCGTACTCTAACAGGTTCCTGCTCCGGCGCCACTTTCGGTTTCTCCGCCACAATTGTCGCGGCAGCAGCAACAGCATTTTCTTTCTGAAAAGTCTTTATCTGCTTTCGCGAGTCGAGGTTATCTGAGAAATGAATGAACAGGCAAGATAAGGGGTCTGCAGAGGTGCAGCGACCGACGAGTGGTCCCGAGCGTCAACTTTGACGCGGCGACAAAAAATGTTTTCGAACATTATCATCGCGGCCTCTCGCTGGCAGTGACGCAGGGCCGTCGCCGCGTCGGAACACTCTGAGGCGCCCCCTCGTCGCGCTTCACGCCGCGCCGGTCGCCCTCAACGCCCAATGTAATCAATGTTGCATCACCCAGCGCTCTTCGTCGCTGCGAGCAACGCCGCGACGTCAATTCTGCAGACCCCTTTACTGGGATTCTTGGAGACGTCCAAAGACAAATGGACACACTACTTTATATTAGTGAACCTAATTCCACTTGAAACACTCTACAGTACACCAAACATTTACCACAGACATTGAAGGCAGTGTTCACCTAAGGAACTTCGCTAGCCATACATGGGCTTTCAAAAATCAGTGAATGTTCTTTCGCGCTCTTTCCGAATCTGTGATTAGACTTCGCAACAGACCCCAAGTTAACAAGGTATAGCTTTTTGAAGTTTCTATCTTGTGATCCGCTATTTCGCTATCAATTAATGGGCTATTTCACCTATTCGCGCAATATTAGTAGGTGTATTTATGTTGAGCACACCATATCCAGCAATAAACAAACCTAACGTGGAGATCTGTGCTTATGGTGATGAGTCATTGCCTCGAAGTCTTCACCGCTATGAGGCCCCACACCACTAACGGCAAATGGTGCAACAGGTAAGGGGGGGGGGACTACAAGCAAACGGTCAGGGGATCAATTCGCGTCTCGGCCAATATGCCAATATTCCTTTCAAAAAATGATGTAACCATGTTTTTCTATGATTGGGTAGATAAAACAACGATTGATTTGTCTCATTTTTTGCAGCATTTTTCACAAACGTTCAGAAAATTCAGAATTCGGGAACATTTTGAAGTGTTTTCTATCATATCAAATCGCCAGGAATCAGCCTGCATTCACTGTGCAGTGTGTTAACATCATAGTTATCGGATGGGAATTCCGATCTGCAATTGCGGAGAACCGCTGTTGCATCCCGTAACACAAAGATCATGGTGCTGGAACAAAGGGTAATTGAGCCTGGACCACGTGGCGCACTGCAGAAGTGGTTGCCAGAAACTGTGGACCGGAAGTTCGTTCCGGGATCCGGGACACATAAAGTGCCTCTAGAAGGTTTTCACAGCAGCTATCTCCAGCAGTTTTCGGTGAACCGGAGTGTGGATCGAGAAATGGGGGCTTTTCTGTGCTGGCTATCGAACGAACTTTTCCTGGTTTGACAATTTCTTCGATTTTTTTCCATGGGGCGATTTGCAATTCTGGTGATCGGGAACGATTTTTTCATTTTTTGAGCTGAAAACGTTTTCAGTGTCTTCCTAAACACGAAAAAGATAGCCTGATGAAGTGTTCCGAAATTTTCAGAAGATTTTATGAATGTATGAAAATGCGACCTTTTCTTCAAGGATTCTAAACCCGCGCGTCCGTCAAGCCCTGCCCATTCTTGTTCCGGAGACCGCAAGGCCCGGGTTCTGTAGACCGGAATATACCTTTCCCACACACCGCTGCTCAATGCACTAAGCAATCGATCGATGCACGAGAATCACAAAAAATCATGAATCAAAAGGTAGTAACTTTGACCAGGACGAACTTGTTCACTTGAGGTCCGTTGCGAAATTCGATTCCAGACTCGGTAATAGCGCGTCCGAGTTGACCAGGAAACATTCGCTGATTCTCAAAAGCCCATACATAACTAGCGAGGTTCCCTAGCCAGCAAAAAATGAGCTATTGGATGCTCTTCAATCGCAGTTGCAAGGAAACCACATTGAATGCATAAAACCGAAACATTTTCTCAAAAAAGGCTGATAATCCGCTATTTGTACTCCTCGCCGCCCTATCAGCCAAAACGATCCGCTCAGGCCGGGTCAGTGATATCTCTGAGCGGTCTAGTAGCGGTACGAAAAATTGTAAAAATTTTCACAACTAAGGCACTGTGAATTTTATAAGATAGCAACTTGGACATGAATTGTCACAAGCGCCAAAGACCACTTTTCGCTGTTTTTTTTGTGACAACAGTTGCAAACAACACCCGATTTCCATTTTCTGCCGTATAGAAGACAGCAATTTTCACTGCGAACACTGCCTTTCACGAAGAAAAGTGGATAATCTCACATCGGAATACGACCGGTTCTCTACTTCCGATGAAAGGTTGCTCGCCACGCTACCATTAGACAGAGAGTGCCCAATCGAATTTGTGTCCGAAGACGTCAGGGAGACGAATGGAGGTGGGGAAGCACATATTGATGACGCTTTCAGGTGCTAAAACTGCTTAAATATGAGCGAAGCTATTGCATCATACTATGAGTCTTCACAGAAAAAAAAACACTCGCAAAAAAACATTTCCTAAAACATCCCATCCTACTTTAGTGGGCTCTGCAGTTCCCATATAAAATGCACAGAGGGTACATTCTGTGAGAATGTAAACTCCCAAAATGAACTTTTGCAATGTTGATATCGTTATATGTTTCAAAACGTAGGTTTATGTCTGTCCGAATAAGACTGTCCGCCCATGCGGTCGGCGTACGTGTCGCGCGGTCGTCTCGAATGCATTTATTCGCACAAGCCTTCCCACGGTTGTGAACAGGTGACTTGGATATTATTCAATATTCGTTTAATAACCCTGCTGACAGATTTGAAGGCCCGATAAAGGCCTAAGTCACGGCCGCTCGACACGCCAGCCTCCCCCGTAGGCGGAAAATCTCATTCGGACGGACTTAATCTGTAATAATTCCTTCTGAAAAATACACCCCTGCTATTTTATTTCAGTACCAGTTTACCAAAGAAACTGAAATTCGTGAGGGTTCAACAACATCAAACTTTGATATTAATTTTTGTCGACATCGAGACTTGAGGGAAAAGAATGAGCGAAAAAATCTTCTGATTGGAACAGTTTTCATAAAAAGATGGCATTTTCTTTCGTGTCAAACCTTTGTGCATCAAAAATCTATGATTAGGGGGGAAACGCATTCAAAGCGAAAAGAAAACCAAAAAGTACTTCCGCGAAAGCAACAAAACAGGATACGACTTCAACATCCAAATGATTTCTCAAGTTTTTCGATGAAGGGACAGACGTTGTCAGAAAGTCGAACTTTTAAATGGCACAAAAAAAGACAAACAAATGTGTGAACAATCAGGATGCAACCCTACCAGAAGTTCGTTGCCAATATGGCTGATGTACGCGCCCCACGGCGAGAGAACGCTAAATCGTTTCGGCTGCCAGTCCCAGTCGTACATGAATGGCCGAAGTTTCGGTACGGAGAGGATTTGAATTCGCCAGCGAACAGCTGCAGATTGAGGCAGGTGAGGGCCAAATGTCAGATGGAGGTTCAACCAATATGACCGATAATCTCAAATCACAAACGACTCGAACAGACAGAAACACGAGAGAAGAAAAACGAGACTCATGTCCTCCAATTGAGAATTTCCGATATTAGCGAATCCGAAAAGCAGTTATAGAAATGAGGGAGTGCAATCAAAATACGAAGGTGTATTCTTTGAAGACATGAAAAAACAGCAGTCACGGCTGAAATCTGATCGTCCGTTCATTTTGGATTTCGTAGCGATACTGCCCTGCTGACCTTGGCGCAGGATGGAGAAAAATGAGCAAGACCAAGTCTTCTCATCTCGATAGAAAAAGTAGCTATTTCATAGAAAAAGGAATATCAGCAGCAATGCAATAGAAGCTAGAAACACGCATCGATCCAGCAAAGGGGCTTGGAAAATAGAAAACGTCTCTAATAGATAATTAAATCTCAGATAGCCCAAAAAATCTTTGCTTTTCCTATATCTCCCCCTCCTTTGATTGATCCACTTCTGGAAGCCGAAAACGATCATGACAGACATGCAGACAAATTCGTTCGCCAATGACTGGAAGTTTAGAATGATTCATAAGATTGGCGACATATGACACAGTTCGGTAATCAGTGCTTTGCAGAAGATAAAAACTAGAAAATTTCTAGATATCCTGAACTATTCGAATCCTGCTGTCCCAGTTTTCCGAGTTTACAATGATCGCTAGCGACTCTGTTTCGGATCATTCATGGAATAAATTTCGGTAACTTGAAACTACACTAGCGCTCGTAGGATTTGGTCAGAAATCGAGGGAGGTCGGGGTTTCGCGTCTTTTCTTCTTTTTTGTATAACTCGCTTCAAAGTTAACTTTGAGCGAAACCCTGGCGCTAATCATGATCCTAGCGTTGAGCGCTACCCCATGGTATAGCCTTTCTGGGGGTAACATAGAGAACTGTAGAAGTTTCGCAATCAGCCAAGTTTGTTCTATTTGCCCGAGTAGTAGTGGCAAACAAAATATGAGTCATTTTTTGAAATGAGGTTGAAACGACGAAAATGGCGAATGCTACATATCGCTCATCCTTTCAAAACCACCGAGCTGAGTTGGCCGAGTGGTCCAAGGCGGGGTGGCCGGAGACTCACGGACTCGATCCCTCCTACTTCTGAGATTTTGGCTACCATGCTTCTTGAGCCCAACAACTGTACGCGGCATTTTAGTGACATTTTATCGACACGAGCCGTCATAGGGAAAAAGACGGAAACGAAGATTCTCATAAAAAATCACTGTATGTGTTAAATTCATGTTTTGCTGAAACAGTAATAGGAATTTCTGTTTCGCCCACTTCCTCGAAACTACCATTGGTGTTGATTTTTGTTGCCGTGTATTCCTTTCGAAGTGCTTGCTTTTTTTTCATCAGAAAAATTATCGATAAACTTCTATATGAATACCCCTAACAAAGTTCGCTTCAAGAAAACAGGATGGTAAAATTTTTTGCACCAAAGAGGACTGTATCACATAACTTCCTGCATGGAAATTTGCGAGCTACGGTAGCTAAAATACATTACACTTACCGTAACCTACAGTAATCGCCCGAAAAACGCTAAGCAAACCTCATATTCGTGTTCAGAACCTCAATAAACCCCCAGGAGAAGTTTGGGATGTTTTTTTTTCTTGACCTCTGAAGCCCCATGGTGGATGGGGGTCAAAGGTGTGCGGCAATTGCCGTTTGCCGGCCATTTTTGGGGGTTGCCGTTGCCGTTTGCTGAAATTTTCGTCTAAAACGGCAAATTTTCGGCAAAAGTTCGTTGAAACAACAGGATTTGCCCTCACCGCAGTCTCTGTGTTGGTCAGCAATTCGGAGCTGCTACAATTAATTCTTTTGACAAGTTCCAGCTTCTGGTTCCGGCTCATTCAATGTATAATTGTACCCTTTCAATCGGTAACTTATGAAAACATCTCGACTGGGTAATCAGAAGAGTTCGTTCGAGTTCTAAATTGTTTGGGAGCCTCCAGATGTCTTTTTTAATCATCAAATTCTTAACCCTTTAAGAATGCCAAAATTGCGAAAAAACCGCATACCGATTACTGCAAGTTCTACGATTACAAAACCAAGTCATATCAAAGCTGTAGCGCAAAAGCAGCCTTATTTAGACATATGAACCAGTGGAGAACTCTTGTATATAGGCCCACTTATCGTCGGTTGAGGCTGATGGTAATAATTGGGACAGGGAAATTATAAATTCTGCAAACACTTTGTCCGGTTTTTTAAAAGTTGAACAATATTAACAGCGGTCATTAAAGGCAGTGGTCAATAATATCTTTGATTTCGAGATCATTAGCTGAAATGAAAAGTTGACTCAATGACAGGGCTGGGTTTGCTAGGAAATGGTGTAAAGATGAAAAAATGAAAAATCTTTGAAGGCAACGAATAAAACCGCATTCAACTTTTCACCAGAAATCCTAGGGTTCGAGGCCCATTGCAACAACAATGTGGGAAATCGGCTCAAAACGAGCAACCAATAGCAATATACGGCCTGAAACTTGAACGTGGTGTACTCGCACCACCAACTTCCTCGGTAGCCACACGGGAGGTGAGCGGGTCGGGTAAATCACATTGGGACCGTATAAAGCGATTTAATGCTTGTTTCTAGCCGACATTGTTGCTGTAAATGGCCTCGTGCCAGCTTGTAGGCCGAATGCGCAGAAAAGTAAGAGTCCAAGACCAGTCCAACTGGCTAGCACACTGCACGCGGCGCTCCAGCGACGAAGTGAGCGCAACGTACTTCCGTCGCGCGCGTCGCATGTACCAGTCAAGCGCCCCTCTTATGTGCATTCGATCAACATGCCCCTCGGAGCTCTTGATCTGAAAAATCGAAGGCTGCTTTTACCGTGAGCACTGTAATCAACTAGACTAGTCTCACTCCATTCCTGTAGGCTCACAAGGGTAACCATTCAAGCGTCGTTTGAAGTGAGCAAAATTGAAATCCTTGAGACTACTACTTGCTACTAACAGTAAAAATTGTGACTCCGGTTATAGCCTAAACCGCGCGCTGCAGATCGCGGTGTGAACTGTCTTTCGCCATCAATCCCGATCAATCATCGCGTATTCACCCTTCTATTCGCACCTGATTGTGGTACCAGTATCGTCCACAGTCTTTGGCTCGGCGCACACTCCCATCGCACCAAGATTGCTTACGGTTTGCTGATCGTCCCCGGATGGACTAGGCTGGGACGCGCTGGCCGCAGGCCCCTTTCAGAAAATCCTTTGCCAGCCTGTCACACTTTGCACTACTCAAGAAGACGCCCATCTTTTGAATCTCTAGCATTGATTTGTACGGAAACTTCAATTGGAGAGGAATTAAGAGAATTATCGCCGGCGATGGAGAAGCTTACAGCCTTGATGATCTTGGTAGTGACTCCTGATCACCTTAGGCTTTCAAGTAGCTTCTGATGTATAGCATTTTTCTTCCTGTAAAGGCTATTGAAACTTCAGGCTCATGGTAACTGGAAGATATTGCATGGAGTACGACACGACTAGCAAGGAAGGTTTCCCTACATCAGATGGAGTTTCGGGATGCACTTTTAATATGTTTCAGGGGGGGACAGTGCTCCAATATCCAACAATCAGAATCTGCTAAATGCCTCAGGCAGTCCCTAAAAAGGTTCAATTTTGAACAAGGCCAGAACGGCTCGGCCGAAGTGGGTAGAGCTGATTTAACGACTGAATTACCTTTGCGTGTGTCCAGAATAGATCCGAATTTGGGCAGCAATGCATAATTTCTGATCTAAACAGAATCAATGCACCACAATTTTCTACATCTATTCTGAACACATCGAAAGGTAATTCAATCATTAAATCGGCTCTACTAGCTTCGGCCGAACTGTTCTGGCCTTGATCAGATTTTCAAATTTTTAGGGACTGCCTGAGGCATTTAGCAGATTCTGAGCAAGGGTATACTGGAACACTGTCCTCCCCCTAGAACATATTAAAGTTGCATCCCGAAACTCCACCTTCTTCTTCTTCTTCTGCAGCCACAGAGAGGGTCCTGTCATAGATTGAGGAACTGAGCCACAAGCGTCGGATTCTCCCACAGATCTACTGGTGTTAACGATGTCGGTCTCATCGGGCAGTTGAAAAGGTGCGCAGTAGTATGCCCTTTATTACCACAATCCGGGCACTCGTCAGGTCTGCTGCTATCGATCTTATGTAAATAAGACATAAGCATGGGGGAGTGCCCGCAGCGCAACGAGGCAAGGGTGCACCTGGCACGTTTACCGAGTTCCATCTCGGTTTCGCTGACCTCAGGCGGCACGACTCCGAGAATGGAGTTTACAGCGGTCTTGCATAAGTGATCCTTGACGAATTGGGTATGCTCAGCACGTAAGAGACGGAGGCGTTCTTGTTGTGCGTTGGTCCATCTCTGTATATTGATTTTCGTGGGAGCATCGGCAAACGGCTTTCTTATACTTCTCTCTCTGACGGGGTCTAATAGTCTTCGCGACGGATGATTCGGCTGCTTCAGGATGTTTATGTACAGCTGTTGTGCATGGAGTTGGCAATGGTCCTTAACTGGCAGGATGCGAGCCTCGGCGTGTAGGTGCTCTACTGGAGAGCTTTTTAGAACAGCTCTGTTGCGATTCGCAATGCTCCATTTTGAATGCGCTGCAGCTTGACCAGGATGTGTCCGACACGATATGCTGCCAGACTGGTGCAGCATACTCCAGGGCGGGCTGTCCGATGGCCTTGTACGTGGTCAGGATCGTTTCTTTACTGCACCCCAGGACGTTCCGCCGAGAGCACGTAGGACGTTAAGTCTTGTTTTCACTGCAGCTTGCTTCTGCTCAGTGTTCTTATGAAACCTCAGCGAAGGGTCCAACACGAGTCCGAGCAGCTTAGGAATCGGGCGGCCGGCAGGCAGTTTCGTCCCATTTCACCATGGGATGAGCACTGTGCTCCGCATTATCAGTGGAAAGACGGTTACGGATGATTTAGCGGCAGAGACCGTAAGCATCTTGCTATCGAGAAAACATTTCAACTGGATCAAGTAGTCATTGATCTTACTGGCAGCTACATTTATGTCGCGGTCCCGGCATAGTATAGTAATATCATCCGCATATGCTACGACCTTGATGTCTTGGGATGGAACGGGTAGATCTTCAATATACAGACTGAAAAGAGCAGGCGATAGAACTCCTCCTTGAGGCCACCGGCGGCAATTGGGATGCTACTGGAGACGTGCCCTTGAAATAGCACATTTACCCGACATCCTTTGGTGAATGCGGTTATCCACCGCTTCTGCCAGGGCGGAATGGTAGACCTTAACAGGCTCTCCGACAAAATGCCCAAGTTTACAGTGTGAAAAGCCTTCGTTAGGTCAGGGCTACACCTACGGTTCGCTGAGGTTTCATGGCATTGAAGCCGTCCAAAACAGCTCTCAATTTCCAGCAGGGCCGTAGTGGTGGAATGTAGCTTACGGAAACCCTGTTGATGCTTTTGTTTGCTGTTAGGCTCGGCAAGCTCCTCCACAGCCAATTTTCCCGCAACTTAGGCAGTAGGTGAGAGAAGACTGATTGGCTTGTAACCATTTGCCGTGGATGGTGATTTACCCGGCTTCGGCAATGGGATGACGCGTGCTACTTTCCAGTCTTGAGGAAATGTACAGGTGCGAAACGATGTATTAATGACGTCAGCGAGCAGGGGTAGTAGTTCACTTGGCAGTCTCTTTAGAACTGCTGGGCTCAAACCATTTGGCCCTACTGCCTTCGAGTTACTCATTTCCTTGATAACCTTCTCGACCTGAGCGGGCGTGACTGCATCATCTTCAGCCATGAGTGGCAGTTTACAGGAGTTCCCGAACAATTATTCTATTCTGCTTCTCTCTTTTTGATTTAGTTATGAAAAAATGCTTCCCAAGAGCATTTGCGGCCTCTTTCCTGACTTGAAGACTCCGCCGTCGAATTCAATCGTGGAATTGTCGGCGGAGGTGAACTTTCCGGAGATCCTTTTCAAGGCCTTCCACGTTGCTGCTGCATCATTTCTGAAGTTCATCTTCTCAGTGAACTTCTCCCAAAATTCTTTCTTGTGCCTATCAAGGTCCATCCTGATCTCATTATCCAGCTCGGCAATGTCTGGGTCAAGATGATTAGCAGCTCTCTTTGCGTCCCTTGTCCTTATCTTCTGCAGTGTCTCCCTGGTGACATTGGGAAAGAAGGTCTTGATACGACCTTCAGAGATCGCAGCTTTCATCGCCTTCCGGATGGCATCAGAGAGGTGGCGCTCCTTCTGGTGTACATTGCCATTCCACGGATATTCGGCCGCTTGGCGGAGTGCAACCTTCTGAACAGGCTCCAGCCTGCAAAGCCTAAATTGAGATAAGAACGATGACGAACACCTGTATAGGGAGCAAGAGAGTTAGAGAGATCGATATTGACAAAGACCGGTATGTGATCACTGGAAAGAGTTGTGGATGTAGACCAAGAGCAGGCGTTAGAGAGATTAGAAGAGACAAGGGAGATGTCTGGGCTGGAGGATCGACCGTAGGCAGGGGAGAGGAGTGGGCTGGCCATCGTTAAGGATAACGAGGTCGCACTCATCCGCCCAGTCTTCGACGTCATTTCCTCTAGCATCAGAATCGAGCGACGAGCAGAACGTGTGAGCATTGAAGTCACCCGCAAAGACAATTGAGGGAGATAGAGAGCAGTCATACAGCTGCTTGAGTAGAGGGATAGGGTTGTAGGTTGGTGGACAGGATGTGGGAGGAGGAATGTATATATTGAAAAGAGAAAGTGGAGTTTTTAGAGGTAGATGGATGGGGATGTACTCGAGAGTGCCATCCACTGGAGTGTTTGGAATGATGTGAGAGGGAAGAGACGACAGAACAAAAGTAGAGACTCCGCCTCCCTGAGATGACCTAGGATTATGATATGCAGTATAGCCCGGGATGTTTGGATGTCGAGAGGTAGCAGAGGGAGAAACTCCACCTGAAGTCGGCAACCCTCCCTTGTACGCAAATGTTGAGGTATTATAGCATAAAACAGATTTTGCCGTTTGCCGTTTTGCCGGTCATTTTTGGGGTTTGCCGTTGCCGTTTGCCGAAATTTGCAACTCCTTTGCCGCACACCCCTGATGGGGGTACATAGCCCAATCCCATTTTTGGGAAGTGCAGAGGTGAGAGAAGAATTTGTAGCCCAAACTGCCGAAGGGGGTAGTGTGGGGCGCAGAACGCGAATCCAAGGTCCGTTTGTGGTTTTTCTCGAGAATATGACAGATTACGATAGCCTAATGGTAATAATCCTACAGGGCTCTTCACTTCTCGGTTCATAAATTGTTTCACTTCTACTCGGGCAGCTAAGTTAGGGCTTTTAAAAGCAGTGGTCGTGATGAAAACTTGCTTGTCTTCTTTTCTGCTCTAAACCCTTCTCTGGATTCGGATTAGTAAGACCTATGAGAAAAAAAATTGCGAAAAAAACCTTGTTTTGGGTCTAATTCTAAGCCTGAACTTTCTTGTGTTTTGATGGTGGACAACCCTACTCCACATCTTCGGCAACGATGATCTCTAGAATCAAGAAAACATCAGCTGGCTGGAAATTTGAATTCAATCAATGAACTATAGCCTTCGGTAGGATCTGCTCAGATACTTCTGCCCTCGTCGAGTTAAACATTGAATGAAGGGCTTGTTTCCATTGTTGAGCTGTTTTTATTAATTAAATTTGCATTTATTTCTGGCTGTGAGCATCAATGATTTTTGACTGCTCAGCATGAGGCTCTGATCATTTTGGGCGGAGCTGTGCACGAATCGCCAACTTAGGATCCTAATAACTCTATTTATAGCTCATTTCATGGCGCGTAACTTTCGCGGTCTTTCAGCCGCTTGCGAATCAAACTGATTTCCATGGTTTATTGCACAACTTTTTTCATCGCGGCCACTACCTTTAAGATTACCCGGGAGGTGGTCGATCAAAAAACATGGCTTTATCGGTAGTTCTGGCGGTCCAGTCTGGTAATTCCCTTGTTAGAGACTAAAATAAAGCGGAAACATCCTAGAGTTGGAAAAGGCGACGGAGCCGATAATGACTACGACCTGCTACAATTATAACCACGCGAGCGCAGTCCGAAAATGCTGATTACGATCGAGTGACCAAGATTGCTTGATTTCGACTGAAGGTTACGAGTGAAACCACTCTTGTTGATTGATGCAGAGGCTCCCGAAAAATCTATCCTATTTTTCTATAGTTTTGATTTTTCCAATAGATTCTGGAATTAAGTCATCTCTGCACTCATTAGATGTCATTTATCAAATACAGCAATGGGACCAGGGCTGGGCACGCGTCCCGGTTAACCTTAGGGGGGGGTGCATATTGGACGTTTCAGAGAGGGCAAAGGGGGGTGCCTAAACCGGACACCATAAAAAACGAAGTGCATGTTCTGTCGAATTTCAGAAGCAAAATATAACACGATTCTCCTCTGGTTCGTCATATCTTCTTCTCCGCTTTTTAAGACAAACGCTTACAGAATTCAAATTATTGATAGATATGCAGTTTGTGTTCTCAATAATTCATAGTTGCTGTCGAAGCTTCTCATCAACAACTCTATGAATAAAAGATCATATATAATGGGTTTGATTGTCTTGATGAAGGAATAAACACTACTCTGTTATCTTGTAGCAAGTAAGGATTGATGTGATGTGATGTTTCTGTGGTGCAACGTTCACTGTTACTGGGTGGGTACCAATTCGAGTCAAACATACAAAGACAGCGCTCAGACGCGCTATCGTTCACGTTCAGAAAAGGATTAGCAAACTGCTGTATTATGGCAGACCAAAAATACAGATATCACGGTCAGTATAAAAATTAGCCAACGGAATTTCGTCTATGAGAAGAATGACTTATGAAGAGAGCCGACTGTAAAAATTGAAGACTGCAAGTTCCAGTGAAAGAAGCAAATAATCGTATCTTCCTACTTGAGAAGTACCCTGTACATAAAAGCCCGAATTTTATCCAGCTTGAATGCCGCAATTCCTTGGAGACTGGGCTCGTCGTGAGACATGATGTTTGTCCGCAGCTACACAGCGCACACTGGATTGGACGCGCGTGCAATATTAATTAAAAATGTGTTTTATTACAGAACGGGGAGGAGAAAAGAATCGAAAGTGGAGTAAATGGAAGAAGGCAGAAATAGGATGCTTTCAATGTAACCATTTCAGAAATTCAACGTAAACAAACTGAATTGGAGCAGGGTGAATTTTTCGGACTTGACAAGGTTCATTCAAATGAACTTTGTTGATTAAAAACAGCATTAACCATGAGAACCAAGAGCATTGGGAGAAAGAGGAGAATCTGGCAAACATTTTAGTAACAGAAGCTTTGATATTCAGTGTGATTTAAGAACCTTAAAACTCGTCCCGGTTTTGTCCCGGTTTTCGGGGTAAAACCGAGACGAGATTTAAGGTCCTTAAATCACATTAAAAAACGATCTTGTTGAAGCCAAAATGTTTGCCAGATTCTCCTCTTTCCCACAATATCCTTTGCTCGCATGTTTAATGCTACTTCTGATCAACTAGGTTCGTTTGAATTAAACTTGTCACGGCTAAATACTTACCCCTGCTCCATCTTTGTTTGTTTACATTAAATTTCTAAGATGGGTACATCCAGAATAGACATTTTTCATCATCTTCCATTTCCTTCGGTTTCAATCGTTTTCTTTTCCCCGTTCTGTAATAAAATACATTTTTTTTTATCAATATTGTGTCCGTGTCCACTCCCGTGTGCGCTGTGCAGCTGCGTACACACACCATATCGCACGGCGAGCCGAGTCTCTAAGGGATTGTGGCATTCTACGTGGGTAAAAATCGGGTTTCCCACTCCCTACGCATCTCTTCATTCCCTAAATGGTTCCACAACACAAAATAATTCTGAAAATTTCTTCATCAGAACGATCAAACACGGATTAATCCTTCATACATAGGTTTATGAAAACATTCGATAGAAAACATTAAATACTGCAATAAAAGTAGCTCTGTTGTTGTTTGTAATTGCTGAATTGTAATGACTAAAAAATTGTTTTATTTTTTGTCACAATCTACCTTCTTACTAAAAATTTTCTTCATAAGATTGTTTGGAAGTTAAAAAATTTATCAAAATAAGGAAGTCAAGATCATGGCGGTTGTGCTCGACTTCTCAGAAAACAGCCGATTTCGATTTCCCATAGGGGAGTGCCTGAAAATTACCGAGCTAAGGGGGGTGCATATTCAAAATCGCCATGCCGGGACGTGTGCCCAGCCCTGAATGGGACATGAAGCAATAAAATAAGGCCACGCCATTCTATCGCAAAAACATTCTCTTGCAACTAGCATTGTATGATATAACAATGAGTTAGGGTCAATTTATACACCACTCCAGCGCACACAAAGCACTTTTTTCAACGAGACTAAATAGTCCTAGCCGTCTGCCCTCTTCCTGGTTGAAATTGGGATTGAAAACGTTTGAGAGCGCTCCAATGGTAGCCGTGAATCGCCAAAGATTAATGTTACAGACTAAAAAAAGTCGAGACAGCAAGGTCACTCAAGCCGCAATAGTAATTAGCGATGACTTTAGTATGGTCGCTTATCATTTCACAATCATTTCAATCGACTGCTAGTAAGGCGAGTAGTGGTAAGGTATTTCGCATTCAGTACACTTCACGGTAGACAAATAAACAGGGTTTCGTCTAGGGTGTTATTATCCAAAAAAAAATCTCTATAGCCCACAGAACCTGTTTCATGGTGAATAAAAGTCGTTAGATTTTGGGTGTGACGAACAGGTAATCTTATATGTATTTCTGACAAACTTCACATGTACGATACTGCGCAAGGTGTGGGACAGGTTAATTTTATCCAGACCCCTCCCTTGGCGAAGTGAAATTGTTGGAGTGGTGCAGTCGACGCAGATCACAGAGTCGGCAGCGATTCCATTGGCGCGATCCCCGCGCATGTTGGCGCAAACTCCGTGCAAGTTACATAAGCTACGTGCACCGAGTGTGCGCAAAAGTGTGGAAGGGTTTGCGCCCAGAAAACCACAAGCGACAGTGCGATCCATGTCGACTGTATGTTGGCGCGAAATTAATAACTTTACCCCACTTCACTTGACCTGTAGTAGGGTTGAGCGGGCCGTTGCGCCTATTATCGGCGGAGTTACGACCCCCCCCCTGCTGACCAAAATTTTGCCAAAACTTTCATGATCCCCCAAAATTAAAAGCTTCTTTAGCCTTATTTGAGTGACTAACTAAAAAGTTTAAAATGCATACTCCTACCACGCAATTGACTACTTTGAAGAAAATTTACTAGTGCTCCCGAATTTTACGACCCACCCCCAGATTTTTTTTTCCAAAAACTTTTTCGAATTTTCACGACCCCGTTCCGCCGAGTCGCAACCCTGCTCAACCCTGATCAGGAGGGAACAATGGAACTCTACCCAAATAAAAAAAAACCCTTTCTGGAGGTGAATACTTCAGATGTCACATTCCAATTGGTCTACCCTTTCGAAGCTCATGGAGCTCCACGGAGACACCTTTCTCATCTCTGCTTAACATTCCTTCCCAGAATCTTTTGGAGAAGACATTCCACCGAGCTTATTGTGCAGAAGTGAATCCGAAATAAAAACGAAAATGCTAAGTCTGTCTCCAAAATATAATCCCGCCCATGGAAACCCAATTTTCAGGCTGCAGAAAGTTAATCAATAAAACTGTCGAAAAATTTGTCGAAAGTGTGGATTGAGAAAAGCTTCAACTAGGCAGTTTTTCAACGTTTGGAAGCAGAAACCTGTAACAATATTCGGCGAGCATCAACAACAACAAAACAAACATACAGTGAAAATCAGCTAGGGCTGAAATGGAGGCCAAAATTGTCAGAAAACTCGACTGCCTACTCAGCAAGCGAATGAGTAGATGGGCGAACTCGAATTGAATGAGTAGAAGGAGTAGAAACTGCGAATTTTTCGCCTTATCGCATTGAGAGACGAGAGGTGTGAACGGAGAAGAAAGATTTGGCGGAGAAAGGGAACCCCGACTATGACAAGAAGGGCGGAGCCTCGCATGTCGCACATGACCGGTCTAGCAACGACGACCCTATTTGGCGCGATATCTGCCAGAAAATAGCTTCCAAAGGTCTACAGACGGGTGAAACATCGTCGGAAAGAACAAGCCGCAGACCAGCCGCCCCAACAGGTTATTTATTTCGCCAACCGCCATATTACATCTGGCTAAAACCAATTCACGTCAATTCACTAATTTCGGCACACGATTTATGATCGCAATCAAATATTTTGAACAGGTCAGACTAGAACACATTCATCGATATAATACAATCGTCTGGCAGTCCAGCCAGCAAGACAAGCCGATGCCGCATTTTTCATATCCCTTCGAACTAAACTTCTTGTGACTGAACCTATTACGGAATAAAAACGCAGTACAACGTATGTGAAAAAACACCTACCGCTGGCTTCGGTGGAACCTTTGGCGGAACTTTGTGTGCAGTGGCTGCTGGGTGGGCATTTTCCGCAATTGCAGTCTGAAATGACGTTCACAAAAGCATAACGTTTCGATGAGACCAAACAGCTTACAATCGCCTGCTTGCATATAAAGCTTTGGGGGCACTCCAAATAAAGCTCTTCATTTTAATTATCGCCAGCAGCCAGAGGCGGTTTTCGTCGGAACATTCTTATCAACAAATATATTTCACCATGGTCCACCGCCTCGCTACTGGTGATAATCGGAACCAAACGCTCTTCAGAAATGCCACAGAGATTACCTCGAATAACCTCTAGTGTACATTGGTGACCTAAATTATGTTCAATCTACGAAACGCGTTCTCGAAATGTGCTCAAAACTCAATGAACTTCGCCCATAGCAGCAGTCGACCACAAAACGGTCCTTTCAAACCTGTCGTTCTCGAGGGCCATTCGGAAGTCAAAGTGTTTGCGAATAAGGTGCGCCCAATGATTCAAACTGCCTACTCGAACGACTCTCGATGTGGGCACATTCATCAACGACAAAACCATGGGTTAAGAATAACCATGATGATGGGAATCCTGGTAAAATCTACATTTAACCTATGTGCTTACAATTTATGAATCGAGTATAAGGTATTTTCTTCGTTCTTCTATTAATCTCTTATACTACTAATTTTGTAGCGAATTTGCGTCGCTGAGCAGATAGCAGGTCAGAAAACCACGTATTCAGCTTTTGTCATAGGTCTTGAGAAGAACGATCCCCTAAATCGGGTGCAATACAAAACAAGCCAGAAATCACCGGTCTCAAAGTAGAAACATTGCAGAAACTAGCTTTCATCTCCTGCAAATCAGCATCGATAACTAATCATACACTTATTTTTCGTCTTTATTGCACCAGATCAGATCGAGTGTTGAGTACTGGGCTTGTTGAGCATGCTTCACCCATACTTCTTTTTATGATTTTTATGGGGAAACGGAACGATTGTATTATGAACAATCAAATAATGGCCTGCGACCTATTTTGTAGAAACATACGAAACCTTGAACAATGCAATCTTCGGAGAAACGCTTTTATTTTCGATTTTCCTCGTCTTCACATATGTTAAAAACATTGTTGAAGTCAGCACTACAACACAGGATGGACGGTCGTGCGCAAAGCTGTCCAACTCTACAACGCCCCATTCATCCTTCTGAAGCCCCGAGTATTAATAACTATTTCTGTTCTGCACACTCCCCTCGAACCTGGCCTCTTTTTGCAGTGTTGTGGTATTCCCCACTGAAGTTCTGCCAACCTTCCCACTAAATCCCATACACTTCTTGTCCTACTTGACTTTTTTCGATTTTTGATGCCCCAAAGATTTACAGGGGATTCCCCCTATCGGAGTTCAGAAGTCGAAAACAATTTCCTCAAACATCGTACAGAACAGTTATTTAGGACATTGAACTAGATTGTGGGGCAGGTTTGAGCAGTGTTGCGACCCGACACAACGGGGGGTCGTAAAAAATTAGGGAAATTTTAGACAGAACAGGAAAGTTGGGGGGGGTCGTAAAAATTCCAGAGTGAAAGAAATCTTCTTCGAAACAGTCACTTGCGTGGACGAAGTATGCATTTTAAGCTCTCTTATTGGTCACTCGAATAAGGCTAGAAGATTTTTAATCTAGAGGGGAAGGGGGGGGGGGCAATCGTGATAATTTTGGAAACTTTCGCAAAATTTTGGTCAACAAGGGGGGGGTCGTAGCTCCGCAGAAAATGGGCGCAACGGCCTGTTCAACCCTGATGTGGGGTCGCGACCTATTGCTAAATTGGCAAAACGTTTCGTCAACAACAAAGGAAAATTTTTGAGCACTAAAAATAGAAAACTAGTTTTCGGTACATCTGTCACCTACAGAAAAATTATGACTCACAATTTTCTGAGAGCCAAAGGACAAGTCACAAATGGTCGATTCAAGAAACAGATGACCAGCACTAACACGAGAAAATGACTCGAATTTCCCTGTTCAGTAGAAGCGCAGAATTTGGGCCAAAGATGCTCTTCAACTAAGGCACCTGCTCGTCATACCGAGTGATTCAGACTACAACAGCACACAACTCCAACTCGATAAGAAAGCGGTATGAAGAGCAAAAAAATACGCATTGCACAGAAAGAACGTCTTTCAGACAACCTCAAAACAAGAAAAGACTCATGTTGGATCATGAGCCGGTACAGAAATGGAAAATGATCGTCCCTCCTCAAAACCGGTTAGGGAAGGGTCGTAGATTTGTTCAACCGTAATCACGAGTTTTTCCGCAAAGGGAGAGTAGGAGCTTTCCGTATGAGTTCCTAGTGGCACTGCGTAGAAATGTAAGGTAACAGCTTTCACTTAACAGGGTTCGGCGCGGGGTGTGGGGCTTCCCAGGGGGGGGGGTCTGAGCTGCGGAGAAGTGGGGGTCCGAGAGCTCCGCCAAGAGACGAAGTAAACTATTCTCAATGGGGGTATAGACTGTTTAGAGATGTACTGTTAAAACTCTCGCCCATGATCTGATTTACTTTTCAAGTAATTTTTTGAAAATGTTTCCTCTTCTTTAGATTTCTAAAAAAACAGACCATGTCACGCTGCGGGAGGGGGGAGAGGGGGGGGGGCTCTGATTCAGATTGGAGCCTTCCACACCTCGTGCAGTCCCCTGAACGCAATTCATGTTTCGATAAATGAAGGCTTCCTACAGATCGATCACACGTTTTACTATCAGAAGCTGTTCTAGGATGGCAAAGGAACAGCGGAACATTCCCTGCAGATTCCAAAGACTAAATAAGCCAAACGAAATGCAATACGATTATCAGAAATCCACTTTTTTCGTTGGCATAGAATATTGAATCTTTCATATTACTTTCACGAGTTAAAACTGTACAGAAAGATAAAACAGTAACTATCAGGGAAAGGGCAAGGGTGGCTTTCCATGTGAAACGTAGGCGAATTCGCAAACATCAACGCCAAAACAGAGTAGAGGCAGTCGCATCGTTACGAAGGACCTTTTCGAACTAATTTTGCACACCAAATATATAGCGCAAACACTAGAGAAAGATAAATAAATACATTTCCTTAAAGGCAGTGTTCACGATGATATTCAAATTCGAGATTATGTGCTATAACGATTGCTTGGCCCCCGGGTAGAGCTGAAATGACGAAAAATTGGGGAAAACGCACCAGAAGTACAACAACCCTCACACCGCTCCCTTACTCTGAGTGGAATTGTTTGTTGCGAAACCGAAGTCTTTTGTGGAGCCGTCCTTTAAAATTCTCTCCTCTCTGTTGCTCCACTCTTTCCTTCAGACCATAACTAATACTGTTTTGCATAAAACATTCTTCCGTTTTCGAATGACCCCATTTCTCACCGGTCAAAACCAGCGGGAGCATGTTCATTCACCCGGACAACTAGCACAGGCCAGAGAATAAGGTCATTGAAATAAGACGTTTCAGTGAGTTTTTCGTCGCCCATTTGTGGTTATGGTAACACATGGTGGTCATCGCGTTATTTTAATGAAGAAACTCGGGGGCAGAGCACCCTCGCTTATCATAAATGAGGGAGCTCTAATCCTAGAGAAGGGGGGGGGGGGCGGCAGGGACTTCACTGGTCACCATGCAAAAACTGGGACTCAGCCTTGCAAAAAAATGATTTGAAAAAAAAATGTTATATAGAAAATTGAAAATAGACACGAAATAATGAAAATTATTATTAGTAGTAGTATTGTCAAAATAATATCAGAATGCTCGGGAAATTCCCGCGGCTCCTTCTTCAAGATTAGATTTTATCTTGATGTTTTGTGTTTTGTTCGGTGGAGTGTAATATATAGTAATGAAGAGCATTTCTTTTTCTATCTAGTGCTCTTTGTTGTTTCCCGAAAAACCCTATCGTTTCAAATTAGTTTCAACGGCGGACCTTCTGGGGCCGAACCAAGGACGATGAGTGTGTCTACCGGGGCGTCGAAGTTGCGAAAAAAATTCGCGGTTTTGACTTGGTGCGTCCGAAGGTGAAAAACGCGTAATATATTAACGGAATCGCCAAAAGGACCTCCTTTCGTGGAAATTTCCTCACAAACATCCTTTTTTTTCAACATATTATTGAAGTCCAGTACAATTTACTCTCTATGCGTGGGTGCACTCACTATCATTTTGAGTTAAAGGGGGGACGCAAAAAATTCCAAGATGGAGGTGAGGGGGCCGCACCTCCGAGGAGCCGATAACCAAGCCACGCCTTACCCTGCTCGGGAGCGAAAGCCATCATGAACACTGCCTTACCGGGGGATACCGGAGTGGGGAGGGGGGGGGAGGCTCACTCACAAATCGGGCTACAGACTCTTTCAGAATGGACCGAAACTTTTTCAAAACAGCTGATAATATAATTACAAAACTGCCATGTCAACGACGAACGCACGAAACACCCTTTCCTACAGATTTCCCATAATAAGAGCGTATTTACCTTCAAGCGTTGTGGAGGTGGAGGTGGTGGCGGTGGATCCCGACGAGCAGTTGACCGTGGATGAATAGGAGGCGGAGGAACTGGGGGAGGTTCAGCATCTCCTTCGTTCGCACCGCATTTCCTTGCTTCTTCTTCGGAGAACCGAGAGATTTCTACAAGGAAAAAATTGGTTCAATATATTAGAGGTGCGCTTACGACTAATCGTCCGAAAAGGTCTTGACAGGGGCGGATCCCGACACAAACCGGACTTCTGAAAAACAGTCTTTTTAGTGTTGTTGGTGAGATGAAAACCAGCAATTTGAAAGTCTTCAAATTCTCCTTGATCCTCCTGGCTAGATCGACAACGACAGAAAGGTAACCTTTTCGAATTTTAGAGATTTAAACATTCTCAGCCCAAACCTCGCTTACATATTTGTGGTCCATTTGCAGTCTTTGGAATCGTAATGGTACGTTCTAGTAGGTAGAGTGTCATTTAGCTTATGTAACCTACCACAACTGTCCGAAAAGCAGAGAACGGACCTCATAATCGCGCCCCAAATGAACCTTCTGGCGTAAGTTTTGACTGAAAATATTAATATTTCTGAAATCTAAAAAAAAATAACTTTCTAGCCGTTTATGATCTACCCATGGGTGCAATGAGGGACCTTGAGAACTAAAAATTGCTTCTTTCTATCTACCACACAACTATCAGTGTACCGTTTTTTCAGAACATCGGTTTGTGTTGGGATCAGTCCCTAGTTAGCCCACGAACTATCTGAAAGAAAGCACTGATACGAGAAGAATTGTCAAGCTGACGGGTTCACTTTACATGGAAATCAAATATAGTACAACAGTCTGAATTGGAGCCAGATTTTATTATTCCTTCAGCTTTTCCAGCCGTATCTGTGCATGTGCACCCTCGACAGAATCGTTAGTCGAATAAATAGTCAAAATTTTTCATTCGACCTTTTCGAGTCAGCCGAATAACAAAGTCTTTCTTCTCTATTTTCCGAAAAAGCTTAGTGATTATAGCAAGCATTTTCCTTTTTTGGGGTATTAGATGAAACTATTGAATAGGGGAGAAAACAAGGTATTCACGAGACGATTAACTACTCTGCAAACGCGTAGCTAGATGCCTTACACGAAAACCGGAGATGCCAAGGCTTTCTCGCGGGAACTTGCGTAAACTACGGCGATTTCAGTCTCAGTTGATGAAATGTTAACTCATCACCCGGGTAATCTTCGTCGATTCTCGCTACGGCTCTCAATCGAACGATCAACCCTGTTCTGATACGTACCAGAAGGGCAATCCCAGCTGCAGCGACCGCATTCCCGTTTCTTCCCCGCGACCTGCAGCAAATCCGCGCTCAAAATTATTCTTGGGCAATGCCTTCCAGAGAGCGACACGGGGTCACCCTCCACGGCCAGCCATAGTGTCGAGTAATCTTTTCGAAGGAAGACTGGACCAACCCTGGGCTAACGGGATCCCTCCGTTCAGCCTAGCTAGCGAAGCCTGCGATCGCTGTTCAAGACCCGCTCTCGCTTAACTCATAAATTCTCGTTACAAAATTATAGCGAGAATATACAGGTTTAGCCACAACGAGATCAATGTATCGAATTTAGCCTTCGTTATTTTATGCGTAGCATTTGCACCCTGGCACCTTCGACGCAAAAATATCGTTTTAGCTACCGTAGCTAAAACCCGTAAATTCTCGTCAAATGAAATTGGAGGGCGTAACAGGCCGCGCCCCCGAGGCATCTAGCTACGCGTTGGCAGAGTATATGAAAAAATAACGAATTGTGCGAAAAATAATGCAAACAACTGCTTCTCATCATTTAGTTCAAATCGGAAGTAAATACAAAAAATTGCAAATTTTCGAAACAGCTCCCAATGTGCGCCAGTATGCAACCTCGGCACACGATTTTCTCATGGAACAATGGAATATTCTGGATAGTCTGCATATTCGATAAAGTCGACTACCGATTTCATTTGACTGTTTATGCAGATCTTCGAATATCGGATTTTTTAAACAAATTGGGAAATCGGCAATTTTCGAATATTCGGTATAAAATTTTCGAATAATTCGAATTCGTCTTAAGCCCTGTCAACTTACGGAGCGCGAAAAACTCGTGAATTTGCCGAAAAATGAGTAGTTGCCGAAGATATGCCGAGAATAAGACAGAGTATGAGGAGGTCTATTTTCTGGAATGGCACTCCAGATTTTTAGGGGAATTCTCGGCATATTCACAACAATTTCTCTAGCCGGAGAGAAAATTTTCAGATTTCTGCAGGATTTCCCGACAAAATAAGGTTTTCCTGAATTCATGACAAATTTCCCTAAATCGGAACAGATTTTCGGTTATCGACATATTCTGGACAACTACTTTTACCTGAGAAGTTGTTCTGAGGGGCATAATCACAGAATTCGAAAACCTATAGGTTGTCATGTCAAAACACTATTTTCCCCTTGCATTCAATATGGGCCACTGAATTCTTCGCACCCGAAATATTTTTGCGACTTCATTGAATAAGGATGAGTGTTCAGAACTCACAATTCAATGCCTCGAGCTCCATGCCACTCCAAATCTGACTGAGCTTGTTAGTTCTGCAGGAATGACCCAAATTCAAAAATTGTTGGGCAATTCTGCCCTATTCGAAATTGGCGGATATGCCCCATCAGTATTCTTAATCCTATTGGAACAAGTCGGGGTCCGGAAGACAGAAAGAGAATGTCACATACAAATTCGTAGTGAACAAAAAGTTTACCTGTACTACAATCCCGTGAATTATTGAAAGATGGGGCAGGAGACGGAACACTGCGATCAGCCATTGAATCATCAGTTGATGACATGCTCAACCCTGTTGGCTTGGATCCAGAACTGCGTACACCACCTTAAACTATTAGCCATAGAAAATGTTCTAGTGACACAGAAAATAGATTCAAGCAGCACCGCACCGTTGATACCAGATCGAGTTCGCGAAAGGGTATGATGTCCTGTGACTTGGCCGTTTAATTGAATTTCAACATCATCGCAATCTTCATCACTTGGATTATACACACTGGTCGGCGTCATAAACTTGGTCTTCTCCTTTTCTTTCATTGATGCAGCGTAGAACCGCAACGCAGTAACAACCGCGTTTGGATTCTTTTTTTGGTCCGCTTCGCTAGAAATATTGAAGATGACCATCAAAATTCCATAACAAAATGAGGATATGTCGTACCTAATATCTCGCAGCAATGAATCCATCCATGTATCGGGAAGACCACTGAACTTCTGTCCATCGTACCCAACATGTATCCTAAATCAAACACCTTAATCGTCATAGGTCAAGGGAGAAGCACAATTACTAAACATTTCATCGCCCAGGAATCTGCCAATGGGTTCGGTCCAGAAATAAGCGTAATTACGATTAATGAATTCAACGACTATTGGGCTTTTCGCGTGTTATGCCAAACGACTAGCGAAGTGGAAAATATTTTCGTAAGCAATCCAGAAACACATTAGAAAATCAATAGCGATTCAAATCGTGCTCCAACTTGAAGAATACATCAGGATTGATACGTATTTCACTGTTGGTTATCCGAGGTTGGTGGTACAAAATAACCATAGCCTGCATTATCTAATATTCGGAAGAATAATCGCAACTTTTTCTTTCCAGATATTCGAGTTTTTCAATCGACTATCGAATAAATAGTCAAGCCATTAGTCAATTTTTTATCAAATTTTTCGAATTGTTCGAAAAATACCACTTTTCCTTTTGGTCAAATTTCGAAATACCTGGCAAATTCAATCATTCTTTTGGCAACTGCTCTTATATGTGCAGAGTTGACAGCATAATTTCAAAAAAATATAAATGAAGGTGCCCATGCAAACGCATGTGTGTGAAAATAATACAAGTCGTGCCTTCTCATGAGGTATTTTCAAACCCTTGACAACTGTTAAGAAACAATCTGTTTACAGCTGATAAGCGCCAGACACAGAAATTCGAATGTATTAGTGCTTGTGCAAATATTCTAATTTCCGAACTACTCGAAAATTAGAACATTTCGAGTAATCGCCTTTTCGAATTATTAGAAGCAGCTTGTTTCAGTCGATCGAATATTCAAATCATAAAACACAAATTTGACGTTGATTTGCGGATTCCCAAAATATTTCGCCAACTATGTGACATCCCCCCTCCACAGTAACCTACAGTAAACTTTCAAATACTGACAACCGAAATCCCAATTTACGTTCAACACACAAGGATACCCGTAAAAACAGGAATCGAGCAAAATACGAAGACAACGAAAATTGGAACACTCTCCAATGTGCCTGCCTGATGGATACACTTACTTTCCCGCTATGCTTTGAAGAACACCTAGTACTGCTTTAAGAATGATTCTGAGCAGCGGCGGAGGGTTTATTCGGATTCTATCTTCCAAACTAATTCTGGAACAGTACGTTTCATTTAAAATGGCAAAATGCGTTTTTGACACCATGGCCGACGAGGTTAGAGCATGAATTAAGCATGTTGTTAACGCTGTAGCGGGATGACAAATATTCTGGAGAGAATTCATGGAGGGTAAAAATACTACTTCAACTGACATGCTACTTAAAGGCACAGTCCAACCTCAGAATCGTATTTCTGTTTTTCACCCTATCTTGAAGACGGTCTCACGCTGATTACAATCATTTCTCTGGAATCGTACCAGACCCCCTAGGAACGAAGCTATGACCCCTCAAAAATTGTGCTACGGAAGCATGGTGGCCGAGTTGTCCGAGGCTCGTAACTTCCGTCATTTGCAACCGATGTATACGAACCGTACCGATTAAAGAGAGAGGCTGAGAATGAAGGGAAGAACGGGGATACTAGTCGGAAACCATCGCTCATCCCGCCACTATTGAGCTAGAAAGATCGTAAAAGGGGCATGCCAAAGTGGCTTCCTGGTATGGGCGCCCCAGGGTGGCTTCCCCCTAGATCTCGCTTATTCGGAGGAATTGAAAGCTCGCATTTGGCAAGGGTTTTATAGGGTGGGTCTACGTCACAATTATGTGGAAATCTCAGATTTCGTCCCTGAGCTTGGACTGTGCCTTTAAGTCAACATGCTAGCTACAACATGCTTCGAAAAATCTTCGAAACTTCTTAACCAGTGAACTGATTGTTCTCGTACATTGCCTACCAACGTTTTCTGCACTCCTCAATCCATTGGTGATGTTCTCGCATTTCGAAGTGTAAGGCTTGATCCCTTGAATGCAAAAATTAGGATGCACCTATAATTTTGAACCGCACTGTATTTCGATGGGATAATGGCGGCAGTGCGGAAAAGATGTTGTCGCACGCGGATACGGAACAGCTAGGAGTACCCTGAACGCAACGCTATTCTGCTGAATCATTGATAATTCATAGAACCATAATCTTCAAATGCTCACGAATGCACGTGGCGACGAGGAAAACTCCGTTGTTCGCGCGGGAGTTCAAGGAAGGCGAAGCATAGCCCCAGAGTGCGTATTTTATACAGATTCGTTAATTTTAACTAACGACCAGGATATCGTCGAGGTAATTAGAGCATATCTCACCAGCTGTTGGCTGGAGATCAATATACAAGAAACTCCGGAACTAGCGAGTACAGCCGCTCCCCTAGTCTATCATGGGCTAGGGTCCATATGTCAGTGTCGAGCTCCTATTGTACCGCAAGACGAGAGAGGGACGCAAAAACTTTTAAAAGAATTGAAAATTGGTGGGACGTAGGATCGCTAGGCCAAAAACGGAAAACACTTATGAGAATCATCAGTAGAGTGAAGAGTGTTGTGTCAATTACAGGAAAAAATAAGGATAACATTATTTTAAAAAAAATCGGTTCAAACTGGCGAAAATTTTTGCATCTAGGACGAACAAAAAAAACGACATTTACTACAAACTGTCAGTATAGTTGTGTATCTCCGCAGAAGTTCGGAGAAACGGTTCATTTGAATCTGTCATGAGTTGCGGCAAGCCAAGGCCAAAGGGATAGATGAATACCTACTTTTCAACAATTTTTGGAATCAATTTACTAGTGGCCATTGAGTATATTACGTGAAGTCTTCAACCAACTTACTTCTATGCCAGAAGTAACTTACCTTCTTCTTCTTCTGCAGCCACAGAGAGGGTCCTGTCATAGATTGAGGAACTGAGCCACAAGCGTCGGATTTGTCCACAGATCTACTGTTGTTAACGATGTCGGTCTCATCGGGCAGTTGAAAAGGTAGTATTCCCTTAATTACCATAATCCGGGCACTCGTTAGGTCTGCTGCTATCAATCTTATGTAAATAAGACATAACCATGGGGGAGTGCCCACAGCGCAACGAGGCAAGGGTGCACCTGGCACGCCTACCGAGTTCCATCTCGGTTTCGCTTACCTCGGGCGGCACGACTCCGAGAATGGAGTTTACGGCGGCCTTGCATAAGTGATCCTTGACGAATTGGGTATGCTCAGCACGTAAGACGGAGGCGTTCTTGTTGTGCGTTGGTCCATCTCTTTATATTGATTTTCGTGGGAGCATCAGCAAACGGCTTTCTTATACCTCTCTCTCTCACGATGTCTAATACTCTTCGCGACGGATGATTTGGCTGCTTCAGAATGTTTATGTACAGCTGTTGTGCGTGGAGTTGGCAATGGTCCTTAACTGGCAGGATGCGAGCTTCGGCATGTAGGTGCTCTACTGGAGAGCTTTTAGAACAGCCTGTTGCGATTCGCAATGCTCCATTTTGGATGCGCTGCAGCTTGGACCAGGATGTGTCCGACACGATATGCTGCCAGACTGGTGCAGCATACTCCAGGGCGGACTGTACGATGACCTTGTACGTGGTCAGGATCGTTTCTTTACTGCACCCCCAGGACGTTCCGTCGAGAGCACGTAGGACGTTAAGTCTTGTTTTCACTGCAGCTTGCTTCTGCTCAGTGTTCTTATGAAACCTCAACGAAGGGTCCAACACGAGTTCGAGCAGCTTAGGGAATCGGGCGGCCGGCAAGCGAGTTTCGTCCCATTTCACCATGGGATGAGCACAGTGCTCCGCAGGATCAGTGGAAAGGACGGTGACGGATGATTTAGCGGCAGAGACCGTAAGCATCTTGCTATCGAGAAATCATTTCAACTCGATCAAGTAGTCATTGATCTTACTGGCAGCTACATTTATGTCGCGATCCCGGCATAGTATAGTAATATCATCCGCATATGCAACGACCTTGATGTCTTGGGATGGAACGGGTAGATCTTCAATATACAGACTAAAAAGAGCAGGCGATAGAACTCCTCCTTGTGGTACGCCGGCGGCAATTGGGATGCTATTGGAGACGTGCCCTTGAAATAGCACATTTGCCAGACGTCCTTTGGTGAATGCGGTTATCCACCGCTTCTGCCAGGGCGGAATGGTAGACCTTAACAGGCTCTCCGACAAAATGCCCAAGTTTACAGTGTCAAAAGCCTTCGTTAGATCGAGGGCTACACCTACGGTTCGCTGAGGTTTCATGGCATTGAAGCCGTCCAAAACATAGCTCACAATTTCCAGCAGGGCCGTAGTGGTGGAATGTAGCTTACGGAAACCATATTGATGCTTTTGTTTGCTATTATGTTCGGCAAGCTCCTCCACAGCCAATTTTTCCGCAACTTTGGCAATAGGTGAGAGAAGACTGATTGGCCTGTAACCTTTTGCCGTGGATGGTGATTTACCCGGCTTCGGCAATGGGATGACGCGTGCTACTTTCCAATCTTGAGGTAATGTACAGGTGCGAAACGATGTATTAATGACGTCAGCGAGCAGGGGTAGTAGTTCACTTGGCAGTCTTTTTAGAACTGCTGGGCTCAAACCATCTGGCCCTACTGCCTTCGAGTTACTCATTTCCTTGATAACCTTCTCGACCTGAGCGGGCGTGATTGCATCATCTTCAGCCATAAGTGGCAGTTTGCAGAGTTCCCGAACAGATTTTCTATTCAGCTTCTCTCTTTTGGTTCTTGTGATGAAAAAATGCTTCCCAAGAGCATTTGCCGCCTCTTTCCCTGACTTGAAGACTCCGCCGTCGAATTCAATCGTGGAATTGTTGGCGGAGGTGTACTTTCCGGAGATCCTTTTCAAAGCCTTCCACGTTGCTGCAGCATCACTCCTGAAGTTCATCTTCTCAGTGAACTTTTCTCAAAATTCTTTCTTGTGCCTATCAAGGTCCATCCTGATCTCATTATCCAGCTCGGCAATGTCTGGGTCAAGATGATCAGCAGCTCTCTTTGCGTCCCTTGTCCTTATCTTTTGCAGTGTTTCCCTGGTGACATTGGCAAAGAAGGTCTTGACACGACTTTCAGGGATCGCAGCTTTCATCGCCTTCCGAATGGCATCAGAGAGGTGGCGCTCCTTCTGGTGTACATTGCCATTCCACGGATATCCGGCCGCTTGGCGGAGTGCAACCTCCCTGAACAGGCTCCAGTCTGCAAGGCCTAAATTGAGATAAGAACGATGACGAACACCTGTATAGGGAGCAAGAGAGTTAAAGAGATCGATATTGAAAAAGACCGGGATCCGAGATGCTCCACCTACGCGTGGTGGATCTGTGGAGTCGACTACCAAGATCAAGAAGACTCATCAAACGAGCGTCAACAACTCCACGAGGAGTTTTTTCTGTGTGGGAGTGTAAATGGCTGGCTGCTACACTCCTTGGTATTCTACTGTTACGAGCTGGCATTGAGAAGAGCCCTGGACCGCGAAACAAGACTCCGCGATATCCATGCCGTCATTGTGGATTGTCGGCACATGCGAGCATCCAGTGCAGTGGTTGCCTTGGCTGGGTACACCTCAAATGTTCGGGGTTAACTAGCTACAATGATTACACTGATGCCTATTGTTGTATGTCTTGTATTAATCCACCTTCTACGGTTCCTCTTCATAGTCTCAACATTTTTCAACTCAATATTAATAGCTTGCGTGCCAAACTTATGGAACTTACATTGTACATAAACGCTCACAACCTGATGTCATCCTCCTACAGGAGACCAAACTTAGCGTGTCCTCCCCTTCTCAGCCCCGCCTTCCCGGCTATACATCCTATCATAATCCCCGTTCATCACATGGCGGTGGCGTGTCAACTTTTGTAAAATCTTCAATTCCATCACACCTTATTGACCTCCCCAATGATAATGTTGTTGAATGTATAGGAGTTCATATAGTATTGCAAAGTTTTCCTCTGGATATTGTCAATGTTTACATTCTCCCATCCACCTCTTGTCCCAACTCATTTGATCCCACTTATCACGACGGTGATGAGAGAGAGACACATGTAGATTAATATTGTAGTAATTGTAGATTGTTCATTATTCTTGTATGTAACAATGTTTTGGATTTCTGGGACATTCCGATTTAGATGAAAGCCTCGATAGCAGTACATTTCTCTCGGCACCTACGCGCGTATGGATATATATATATATATATATATATATATATATATATATATATATATATATATATATATATATATATATATATATATATATATATATATATATATATATAGCGCTGATCGTTCGCCATAGTCATTTTCTACATTTTTCTCTTAGCTGGTGCATTTCTCTGACATGGCGCATTTAATCTTCCTCCTGGTGCAGTTAAAATTCCTATATCATATCTGTATATATCTGTGTATTGAATACTTATATTACTTTTCACTTACATTTTACATGTTTTGAATGTATTTTACATAAAGTTTAATTACCCAAGTTTGAGGTAAGAGTTGGTAAGCCCGCGTGGCACAATTCGTTCACTGGTCTACCGTACATGGTGCATCGGCCGAACTGAAACGAGCCGTACCTGAAGCAACCAGTGAAAGACAAGAGCCAAGCAGACCGAGCTAGGACACGCAAGCAAGGAATCAGGTTGACACTACAGAATCTACTTGCAGTGCATGCTAACCGCTTTTTTTTGCTTATTTTTTCTCCTTTGCTCGGTGCATTTTTCATCAAATTAGTGCATTCTTTCGGATTGGTGCATTTTTCGAGGTTTCGGTGCATAGGCCCTCCATATCACCCATCCGTTACTAACACTTATCTGGACTGCGATCTCCTTGGACTTAGCGCCATTTGGGCGGACGTAAAATCAATCGTTATCGCCTGCTCAACGACAGTACTTCACCAATAGGATGGCGACGTCATTAAAGGCCCGGAAAGGAGTATTGACACGTCATCGGAATACGATGCTGGAACTTTTAACCAAGTACGCACACTTGGGAGAAGACGAGACACTTACTGGTGAAGCAGTAAGCACTGACATTATATGTCAAATACAGAAAGCTGAAGCGCAAATTAAAGCACTTCAAGATGTCTTCGAAAGGCATTGTATGCCTTCACTGCAGAAGGTGGACAGCCTGGAAGATCCGCTCACAGAAGAGGAGGAGACGAAAGTTTCGGAATACATCACGAACTCTCAGGACACAATATCGATGACTGAGGTCCTATTAGCGAAACTTGCAGGTAATAAGGAATTCCTTTCTTCCCGAAGCAGTGAAGGATACAGTAGGCATCATTTTGAAGCTCGAAATCAAAATGCAGTCCCACGAGTCGACCTCCCAAAAATTCCCGTTCCAGAATTTAGCGGAAAAAGCTGGCAATGGGACAACTTTTGGGAGCTATATAACGCGACAGTGCATTCTCTCCCACTTCCAGAGATGCACAAATTCAACTACCTACTGAATGCGCTAAAAGGCGAAGCTCGGGAATCCATCGCTTCTTTCCAAGTCACGTCTTCGAACTATGAATTGGCGGTAGCACATCTACGAGAGAAGTATGGCAATGTCCAAACCATAATCACAGCCCTTCATCGACAGATGGAACAGTCGTACGCACGAAGCACGGATCTGAAGGATCAACGCAAACTCTATGACCAGCTCTCTGTCGTCACCTCTCAATTGGTGAGTAAAGGGAACCGCTCGACAGCCCATGGTTGCTGTCAAAAATACTCTCCGAATTCACGGAAGCAATTCAACGACGAGTTCTTCAAGAAAAATATCCTTACCTAAAGGAGAAAAATGGACGTTGCGCAAACTCATGCCAATTCTGGACGATGTCATCAAACAAGAAGAAGAAATTGAGCAGCAATTGCCAAAAAAGATGGAACGCTCCCAGGCAACGCACGGAGACGTAAAGAGAATGACCTTCCGAGGAAAAGAACGTGTTCCATTCTGCTTCTATTGTGAAGGCAAAGATCACTGGTCGGTAGGATGTACCAAGATTACCTCACCCAAAGCAAGACTAGAGCACTTGAAGAAAAATCTACGATGTATCGGGTGTGGTTCGAAGAACCATGTTTTTGCCGAATGTAAATCCAAAGGATGTGCGAACTGCGGCAAAAACATCACTCTTCGATATGTTTCCGCTCGACCAGTGCCGCACCTTTCTCTCAACCAACAGCTTCTAGCAAGACAAAGGAAGACAAGCCAAGGGCCATCCCTACGCGCCAGAATTTCGCATCATGCGAAAACCAAGGGATGACTACGCAGGAAACAGAGGACACAGAGGATCTAGGGTTACACAACACAGTGCTGACAGTAGAGGAGGACACCACCACACAAAAACGATCGGGAGAAATCTTCCTACTCACTGGCACCTTGAGAACAAAGGATCCTCGTACGCAGCAGCATGTCTGGCTTCGTATTCTGTTGGATACCGGTGCAGACCGTTCCTTCATTGATGCGGAATTGGCGAAAACCCTTGAACTTCCCAACAGTGGTACTACTAAGATGAAGTTGAGGACGTTTGGAGCGGAATCAGCAAGAGAGATTCACTGTATGAACACGTCCTTGAAGGTTTGGGACATAGATGGAATGGAACACCAACTACAGCTCTACACCCATCACAACCTAGCAAAGAATATTTCAAGAGGAAAGCTCGATAAGGAAGATCTTCAGTTTATCCGTCGTAAAAGGATTAAATTGAGATTGCCGAATAATGGAAGTGAGGGACCTCCTCAAGTTCTTATTGGATGTGATCAAATGTGGAACTTTGTGAGATTCGACGCGCCACACTTCAAACTTCCGTCAGGGCTCATTCTCATACCTACCCGTTTGGGATACCTAATATCAGGACAGCGCATTGCAAGGAGTAACACTTCCAAACACGAAAAGTGTGCATCGGTTCACGCGCTGGTTTCGAGTGGCGAAGATGATCCTTGGGAGAATCATTGGAATATCGAGTCTCATGACGTTGAACAGGAGTTCACTGGTCCACAAAAGGAGGAACGAATCAAAATCAACACTCAGGTGCTAGAAGAGTTCAACAAGACCATTGAAAGGAGACCAAACGGGTATTTCGTTAGACTGCCTTTCAAAGAAAACCATGAACCCTTACCGGATAACCGAGCACTGGCTATGCATCGTCTTCGCAGTGTACTACGTAAGTATGGAAACGAGCCGCAACTTCTTCAACAATATCACCAGGTATTCCAAGATCAAGTTTCGATGAAGATCCTCGAAGAAGTTCGAGAGGCAGAAGAAAATTTCGTAACAAGGAAGCACTATCTTCCGCACCAACCTGTGATAACGCCAGAAAAGGATAATACGAAGTTTCGAGTCGTATTTGATGCATCCGCACACTATAAGGACTGTCCATCTTTAAACGATGTGGTACACCAAGGACCTACGATCCTTCCTAAACTCTACGGCATTCTGCTACGGTTTCGTGTGGGGAAGTATGTACTCCTTTCTGATGTGGAGAAAGCCTTTCTCCAGGTGCATTTGCACGAAGATGACAGGGACTTTACCAGATGCTTGTGGGTAAGGGATATACGTAAGCCACTAACGGAGGAGAATCTGGCTGTGTACAGATTTACAAGAGTGACGTTCGGCATTAACGCCTCTCCGTTTCTTCTGAGCGCAACCATCCTCTACCACATGGACAACCACGTGATGGATCACGACCTGGCACAAGAAATTTCTGCAAATCTCTATGTGGACAACTTGTTTGTACGTGCTGAGTCAGTAGCAAGCGGAATTCAAAAGTACAAAGTTCTCAAAACCATATTTCACGAGATCGGCATGAATTTAAGAGCATTTGTAACAAACAATTCTGAAAATTCCGCCTCCATCGCAGCCTCGGACCTGTCTTCAAATCTGTTTCCAAAGGTGCTCGGAATCCCATGGGATTCTCAAACTGATGAGTTCGCTTTAACCACAAGGATAAAGGCAGACGGATTCATCAGCAAAAGAACGATAGCCCAGCAGATTGCTTCAGTATACGACCCTTTGGGATGGTTCATTCCCTTGCTCGTCAGGATGAAACACTTCCAGCAAACGCTCTGGAAAGAGCACTACGACTGGGATGAACCGCTGAGTGAGGAACACCGAGAGCAGTGGATCAGCCTCTGCGAGAGTCTGTCAGGGTTTCATAAGTGTTTGCCTCGTAATTTCACTCAAGGATCCACAACGTACGCCCTAGTAACTTACTCGGATGCAAGCGCTTTTGCCATGACAGCGTGCACGTACTTATCAAGCGACAACGATTCACAGTTTCTCATGGCCAAATCAAAGGTTTCAACAAAAAACACCTCGGCTACAATACCGAAAATGGAAATGAATGCCATGACGATTGGAGCACGATTAGCGTTCAATATACTGCTGAGCATGATGTCGTCACTGGGCATAAGGAAAGCCATATTTCTGTCAGACTCAGAAATTGTGCTTAAGTGGCTTCAGGCTTCTCCTCAGCGGCAACGCACAGGACCGTATGTCGCCAATCGAGTGCGAGAAGTGAGGAAGATTGTAAGAACTCTGCTGCAGATGAACGTCGACGTCGAATTCGCTTATATTGACACCAAATGGAATCCCGCGGACAGTGGGACAAGAGGAGTAGCAGCTAAGGATTTCGAATCTCACGTATGGTGGAAAGGTTTCTCCCTCAACGAAATCCTGAACAACGGATTTGCGTCCACGTTTTTCAACATCCCGGAAGACCAGAATGTGGAAGAGGATCAGCCTACGGCAGTTGTGAATAACACTATGACAAACAAGGAAAGACCTTCAGAGGTTTTGAACCTTGCCAAATTTAAGACCAAATCCACGGCAATTCGAGTCATAGCATATGTCTTACGGTTTGTAAGAGCTATAAGGATGCGGCAGCAGGAGCACCTTCCAACCAAAATAGGAACTCAAGTGCCGTACCTAACCCGACCACTTCAACATCGTCAAATAATATCGGCAGACATTCAAGATGCCTACATCGTCCTACTCAGGAATCATCAAGAAGTGCATCTACAACCGCAATACGAAAAAGAGTTGACAAAGACTCTGAATCTGAAGAAGGACGCTGATCAGGTCATACGAGCCTATGGACGTCTAAATCACTCCGACTTGAACCAGTTGGCGAAAAATCTCATACTTGTCATGCCTAACACAGAGTTATGCAGACTCATAGTTGCTGAAGCGCATGGAAAATTCCACAACAGTACAAGTCATACCATGGCAGAAGTCCGTCAGCAATACTGGATCCCGCGGTTGCGAGAACAGGTGAAAAAGTACATCCACTCGTGCGTACCGTGCCAAAAGATGAATAACTTGCCCTATAAATATCCAGAAATGGGCAATTTGCCAGCGGAACGAGTGACTAGAGCACGACCCTTCCAACATACTGGACTAGACTACTTCGGCCCGCTGGCGGTACGTGACGACGACGGAGTTCGCTCAGAAGTTTATGGGTGTATCTTTACCTGCTGTGTAACCCGACTCATACATTTGGAAGTTGCACAGGATGGAACGACTGGAGAAATTCCTCAACGCACTTCGTCGTTTCATTGCCCGTCGAGGAAAGCCTCAGTCAATCACCTGCGACAATGCCCCAATATTTGTCTTAGGGAGCCAAATTGTGAACAACAGCCTCTCAGAACATGAACTAAAGGACTCTGTAGCTCACGAAATGAGTAATCAACTGATTGAGTGGAACCACATCACTCCATATTCACCGTGGAAGGGCGGTTTTTACGAGCGACTCATAAAATCCGTTAAGCACGCCCTCTTCAAAGCAATTGGGAAAAGCATTCTTACCAAGGATGTCCTGTGCACATTTTTTGCGGAAATTGAAGGTTGCATCAATAGTAGACCGCTGACTTACCAAGAAAACAATTTTGAAGATGGAATACTTACTCTACTACGACCTATAGATTTCATCCAACGAGACATGGAAGTCTGTCTCCAGCTGAATTTCTCCGAACATGAAATCGACGATCCTCAATATCTTCCACCCTCAGACGCAGCACGTCTACGAACTCGGACGCAAACGCAGAAGGCTTTACAGTCTTCTTATTACTTGACGGAGCGCTACTGGGAGCTATGGAAGAAGCACTATCTTACAGCACTTCGAGAACAACACCGACGATACATTGACAAGAGTCGAGGAACCACAAAGGACCCACGCGAGGGCGAAGTCGTTCTTTTAAGCGACTCTTGCCAAAAGAGAAGTCAATGGAAAATGGGAAGGATTCTCAGACTCATTGAAAGCAGTGATGGTGCAGTGAGAGAAGCAGAAATTACCTACAATGGAAAAACCCTGCGACGACCTGTAAATCAACTTATTCCATTAGAGATTGGAGGAAATGTAAACGAAGGAAAACAAAATGAGAGAATTCAACAAAAGTGCAAGCCACCAGAGGACCACGCATCAAACACACGCTACAATCTTCGTGCCCGAAAACCGACAGTTTACCAGAATCTCTGTATGGTGCATACTGTCCCCACAAAACGACCAAATCAGACGTGGCCACCATCTCTTTATTTGAAAATGGCACTGACACTAACTCTCCTAACAATGGTTGATGGACGGGTAACAGAAACTGCTTCAGTCGCAAAATTCCAAAGTTCTCCTTCTTCTGAGAACATCATTGAATGCAGAAGCAATGGCGTATACCTCCACGCACCGCATTCTAATGAACACGAGATATGCATCAATAACCGCTGTACACGAGAAAATACGCCTCCAGTGCATAAACTTCTAAAGCTTCCTCCCGAAGATTTACTGTACGACTACGACGCCCGCTGGAAACTTCGAATCGGAAATGCGTTTGCTACACTGGAAACACGATGTCCAGCACAGCATTTTTGCACATCTATTGACTGCACGCTTTGTTCATCGAACATACTGAATCCGGAGTGCTGGCCATTAGCCGCTATAGCAGGATTAGGCATATCACTATACCTCATCATTGCTCTATGCTACACCATCTGCTATGTGCCAGTAACCGTAGGACGTCCGTGCAGACTCATAATCGAAGGAACATGTGGAATACTGTACCTAACGGTATATCTTGCCCTCAGGTGCATTCGTTCTATGGCAGCTTTCCCCTTTCGGAGAAGACCACGAAGAACTAAACTTCTGGAAGCCTTAGCCATTGTCGGACTTTTTCAAGGAATTGGTGCATGTCAAGAAGTCAACATCTTCTCACATCATCTCCAGAATTGTCAAACTACCGACAAAAGGACAACCTGTAAGGTAGAACTGGCTTCGGTAGTTAAGATAAATCCATTCAAAAGGGATGCGTGTCTAAGACTTCAGCTGAACGGGTCCACAGTCATGGAAACAAATCTTCACTGGGAAGGTTTAAGACTACTGTGCGAGCGCGAGTCAATTCTGTATACCCGAAACGTCAGACAAAAGGTGGTCGACAGTAAAAGATGCCCACATATGGGCTCCTGTGGAGGAAACAAGTGCGCAGACGTAAACGCTACGAGTATGCTACCAGAGCTATCCCTTGGGAACCGCTACCCTGGAATAACTGGATGTATGGAGTCTTGCGGAGGTCCAGGGTGCGACTGTTTCTATCTCAGTTCTGGATGCTTGTTCTACAGCATATTTGCTGTTCCGAATGACGACAAAATATTCGAGCTTTTCAAGTGCAGCAGATGGAAAGAAGAAGTTAAGCTTCGGATGGACGTCAGCAATCCCAACAGAACAGGCTACAATACGTTTGTACTTGGTCTACGTCCTAGTGTTCCGGTCCATATTCCGAGAATGGATGTGACACTGAGTGTCGTTTCGACACCTCTACTTCCGTCTCTAGACCAACTGTTTATTGCTTCCGATACTCATACGGCAATATGGACTAGGAGACAATTACCTGTTCTTCAATGTCTATCTCACGATGAAGCCAGGCTCATGAAATGCTCGATGCAGGATACATGTAAGTGTACACCAGCAGAATCGCAAGTAATGTGCAAGTGTGCAGACGATGACATCGAAGGCAGTTTCCAAAGGATTGAGAATGTTCTTCCTCTGACTCTGGAGCAAGTACGAATAGTAGAACATTCGAAATATTCCGTCATGGCTCACGTGGAACAGGATATTTCTGCTGAGATCATACTCAATATAAAGGAAACTGTGGACGACTCTATCACGGAAGTGACCAATGACATCTGTTCAATCGACAACACTCAGCTCATCGGGTGTTATAACTGCTTAAAAGGAGCAAGCGCTACTGTTAACTGTACGTCAAGACTCAAAGTCATATCGGCCGAAATAGAGTGCGGCAGCGATAGCTTCAGCGTCCCCTGCTCACCATCAGGACAAGTTTCCCAAATAAAATTCCTTTTTCACGAAGCCAGAATTCAAATTCGATGTGCAGTGAGATGCGGGACTCAGGAAAACTTCTTTGAAATCACCGGTATATTGAGATACTTGCACAGCTTCCAAGGGCGCATTATGCATTATGTGCAGCAGAACCACAACAGAACGTCTGACTTTCACTGGCCAGATATGAGCCATATCTTGGATATCTATATGCAGTGGTACAAATCAATACTTATTACTTTGGCTATTGTGGCTATTGCACTTTTTCTGAGCTACCTATATATCACTACTGCATGCGGTCAACTGTTTCGACTTCTCTTCAAAGGAATGGCGAAATCTTTCGCATGCGCATGGAAGATAGTGCGGTGCATGATACAGCTCATCTTCAACCGTGCATTTCTGCTTCTCCAAACCAAGAGGAAAGGAAAAGCGGCTGAAAAGCTTCTCTAAGAAGTGCATACAAGAAAAGGTGCATGTTTTTTTTATAGGAATGGTGCATGTTTCCATACTCTAATACTGTGCAGCGCAACAGTGCATGAAACAGCGCATGCATGGAAAGGCGCAGCTGATTCGAGCGAACATTTAAGGCTTATGTACGTCTTTTTTATTTCAGCACGATGGCTCCAAAGGTGGATCCGAAATTCGAGGAAATCCACAAGAGACGTCGCATAGAAGAGCGCAAGCTGATCGATGAAGTTCGACACAAACGCTCGTGCATCCGACTATCTTCGACCTTCCCAACTGAAAAGCAGATTCAGCGGAAAATACGCGGATTCATTAAAATTGCCGTACAGCATATTGAATCGAAAAAACAACTTCGCGACAGTTTTGCTGAGCTCGAGGGAAATCGGCTGAATTATTTCGAAAAGATGGAGGCATCACTGTACAAGAGCCGTCTTGAAATGATGCATATGGAGGCGCGGCACGTAACTCAAAGAATTAGCTGCGCCACAGAGGGGCTTTCGATGACCTACGAGCTGTACGATCTGCTAATACAGTCAGAAGGCGCCAAGGAGAAATCCAAGGAAAAATTCTTCATGGAAATGGAAAGTGGAGTTATCATCGACCCTAGATTTGCTAGCAGTTACATTCGACAGGAACTTGACTTTTCGACGACTTTCTCAGGAAGATAGAAAAGAAATGAATGAAGCTAATTCTCGGATCGAGAACGAAGTTCGCCAAGGGACTATCGCCACAATACAGGAATTGTTCTCAGACATGAGCAAGGGTGTAGGAGATAAGTTCGCCGAGCTCATGAAGGAAATCAAGAGGCAAGGTGATGAGTTAAAACATGTGAAAGAGAGATCCGAGGAGCTTCAAGGTTCGGTCGTGGCTATGCAGGTGAAACTGGACGAGCAGCAAACAAGGACTGTACATAACCCCAACATTACTGACGCAAATCTACCTAAGGTGGATGAACGTGAATCAAGGAATGTGCATACGCAGACGGCTGGTGTTGCAGTCGAAACCCATACCGGAAAAAGATTCAACGAATGTGCATACGCAACCAACCGATATTGCAGTTGAAGCCCAGCCTACATTGGCTGAAAAAGAGACAAGGACGGTGCAGACACCGGAAGTTACAGCAGTTTCTGATAGCGAACTGAACAACAACGCCGAAGATCTCCTGAGCTTTGACATCGACTACGAGCTCTATGACGAGATCTGCAATCAAAGAGATCACTCAAAGGACGATTGCGACAAAACGTCTAGTCAAAAATGCGAATTTTTGGGCAGGAAGACAGAACTTGAGAAAAGGATGGCGGCCCTCAAACACCGCATTGACAAGGATAAGAGCATGCCAGAAAGGGAGATCCGGTATGTCATCACTATGAGACCGGAGGAAAGATTTCTTCGATGCTCTTTCTGTTTCGCGAAAGGACTTCACTACAGTGACAGTTGCCCTGCCGTGGTGAACGTTAAGGCACGAAAGAAGATGATACGATGCAATTTCTGCCTAGACACATTGCACGACAGCGATCACTGCAAGCGACCAAGGAAACGTTGCAAATATTGCAACTCTGAAGACCATAACAAAGCCCTGTGCCTTCAACCGGAACAACGAAATGACTACCGCAAAGAATATGACGAACTTCGCGAGGAGCTCGAACGAATCAAGGACTTCGATGAACCATCAACTTCTCGCGCGGGGGAGTATCACGACGGTGATGAGAGAGAGACACATGTAGATTAATATTGTAGTAATTGTAGATTGTTCATTATTCTTGTATGTAACAATGTTTTGGATTTCTGGGACATTCCGATTTAGATGAAAGCCTCGATAGCAGTACATTTCTCTCGGCACCTACGCGCGTATGGATATATATATATATATATATATATATATATATATATATATATATATATATATATATATATATATATATATATATATATATATATATATATATATATATATATATATATATATATATATATAGCGCTGATCGTTCGCCATAGTCATTTTCTACATTTTTCTCTTAGCTGGTGCATTTCTCTGACATGGCGCATTTAATCTTCCTCCTGGTGCAGTTAAAATTCCTATATCATATCTGTATATATCTGTGTATTGAATACTTATATTACTTTTCACTTACATTTTACATGTTTTGAATGTATTTTAGATAAAGTTTAATTACCCAAGTTTGAGGTAAGAGTTGGTAAGCCCGCGTGGCACAATTCGTTCACTGGTCTACCGTACACCACTCCATACTTACATGATTTATATTCAATCCTCTCATCTTCACCTGTTGTCATGGCTGGTGACTTTAATGCTCATTCCCCTTCCTAGTTCTCCTCCTTAGATCCCGATGACAGAGGAGAACTACTTGAGCTTTTTGCGGATGATTGTGACCTAATCCCTATAAATGAAGATTCTCCTACTCGTCTCCCATCGACGGGCAGGAGCTCCTCAGCTGACATCACGTTCGTTTCCTCTTCTCTTGCCATGTCTTGTAACTGGTTCACATCTGTGGCCATGGCCAGTGATCATGTACCCATCAGCACAACATTGGATCTGTCTCTTAATAGTCATCTCGCACCTCTTTCTGGCTCCCGTAGCAAATGTTACACTAACTACAATAAGGCTAACTGTGTCCTGTTTAAGGAGGTGCTACTCAGCCGGGTAGCCAACTATCCACTAGCTGGCTCTGTTCATGACAAAGAGAAGTTCGTCGTCGACACCATATTCGATGCCTCCAGATTAGCCATTCCGACCGGTCGTGTAAGAACGTTCCACCCTAACGTACCAAAGGAAGCACTGGAGCTAATCACACAACGGGACGACAGACGCAGAACTGACCCTTCCGATCCGTGCATTTCACTACTATCAGAGGAGATCTCTAAAACGCTGAACGACTACAAGCAGAAACGCTGGAGAGAGTACACTGAATCCATCAACTTTGCGACTGATAGCAAACAAGCGTGGAGCATTCTAAAACGACTATCTGGGAAGAAGATGGCACCTGCGCGCAATATGCTTGAGTTCCCCTCGGGCAGATTTGAATTCGGATATAAGGCTGCCTGTCAGCTTAGAAAACTCTATGCTTCTGCTTCATCTCGCCGCAACAAAGAGCACAGATGTACTTTACGTGCGATCAGAAAACTCAGTCGACATTACGTACCTGCCATAACTGCTTCTACCGTCTCTACCATCATCAAGTCGATGAAGAATTCGCGGGCAGAAGGACCAGACGGCATTTCAGCCGTTCATCTGAAGCATTTGCCGGAACAGTACGCAGAGGTACTCAGTGATCTTATCTACTCGTCCTTTACCACTGGTATTATTCCTGCTCGTTGGAAACAAGCGACTGTTCTCCCCGTTCCCAAGCCTGGCAAACCAGAAGATAAAGCAACGTCACACCGTCCCATATCCCTATTGTCCCCTATCGCTAAGTTGGCGGAGAAAATCATAAACCCGCATCTCCAGGGCGCACTACAGCAGAACGTCCACCAGCATGGCTTCAAAAAGGCGCACTCCACCATCACCGCGCTAACGTCAATATCTGAACACATCATTTCCGGTTTCAATAGGAATGCTCCCGCAGGTAGAAGTCTGGTCGTGGCAGTTGATCTGACTGCCGCTTTCGACAATGTCAGCACTTCTCTGCTGTCAAAATCCATTCTGGACTGCGACATGCCCGACTGGTGCAAACGATGGACTGACAACTTCGTCAAAGATCGCTCCATACGTGTGAAGTTCGACGGACACCTGTCGAAGTCGGTTCCCTTGAAGGCAGGCGTTCCTCAAGGTGGAGTATTATCACCAAGCCTATTCTCCTTATATATATCCGATACTCCGAAGCCGCCGCCCAACATTCACTTATGTCTGTATGCAGATGATATCACAATTGTATGCACCGACCCTATCGATCGTGCCACTACGGAGATGAACGAATACCTCTGCAGCCTGGGCAAATTTCTCGAATCGAAGCAGCTAAAGGTCTCTCCTTCAAAGTCTAGCGTAACTCTGGGTACTACTGCAACGGCTGAGCATCAGCTACATCCCAGGGTTCTCTGGAAAGGTAACCAGTAGCCCCTCTCTAAGCACCCTCGGCTACTTAGAATCCTTCTGGATCCTTCACTGCGCTTTAATGAAAACATGCGCATCCGAGCTGCAACTGCCAACACGCGAAATAACATGCTTCGTGCTCTGGCGGGTACTACCTGGGGTAACACAAAGGAAGTTTTACGCACAACATATAAGGCCATGATACAGCCTACTCTGGAGTATGGAGCCCCGATATGGACTAGACACCTGTCGGACGCCTTTTGGAGCAAGCTACAACGTCTACAAAACACTGCACTTCGTGTCATCACTGGCTGCCCAAAATCAACACCTATATCCCATCTTCACCAAGAATGTGCCCTGCTTCTTATCAAACAGCACTGCCAACTGCAGTCACAACAGTTCCATATTGGCATAGTCAAGAATGCCGCACATTCCAACTACCCCCTCTTGTCATCAGATCCCCATCCCCGTAATATTCGCACACCTCTGCATGCTGCCATTTCTACAGTGGATCGTCAAAGATGGGCCACCTCTGAGCTCACAAGGAAGAGGCTGCAGCAAATCGAGCACGCCAGATTCGTGTCTGAATACCTGTCCTGTGCACCTCCTAATCCAGTCCTTGGTAGTGTGGCTCCTACGGTCGATGACAGTGAGAAGACTCTGCCCAGCCGCGTCACTCTAGCGGGTCTACGTTGCGGTCATTCTTCGTACCTCAAAGCCTACGTACATAGGATCGACGAATCGGTCCCGGATAAATGTCCTGACTGTCAAAATACTGGTCATGATTCACTACATTTATTTTCATGCTCTGCCAGACCTACTTCTCTGTATGCTCGTGATATGTGGAACAAGCCGAGTGATGTTGTCGCCTTTCTGCGCCTATGAGAAGAAACTCCAATGTGGCTGATAAGAAGAAGAAGAAGACAAAGACCGGAATGTGATCACTGGAAAGAGTGGTGGATGTAGACCAAGAGCAGGCATTAGAGAGATTAGAAGAGACAAGGGAGATGTCTGGGCTGGAAGATCGGCCGTAGGCAGGGAGACGAGTGGGCTGCTCATCGTTAAGGATAACCAGATCACACTCCTCCGCCCATTCTTCGACGTCATTTCCTCTAGCATCAGAGTCAAGCGACGAGCTGAACGTGTGAGCATTAAGTCACCCGCAAAGACAATTGAGGGAGAAAGAGAGCAGTCATACAGCTGCTTGAGAAGGGGGATAGGATTGTATGTTGAGGGACAAGAGGAAGAAGGAGGGATATATATATTAAAAAGAGAAAGTGGTGTTTTAAGAGGTAGATGGATGGGGATGTACTCGAGAGTGCCATCCACTGGAGTGTTTGGAATAATGTGAGAGGGAAGAGAGGACAGAACAAAAGTAGAGACTCCGCCTCCTTGAGATGACCTAGGAGTATGATATGCAGTATAGCCCGGGATGTTTGGATGTCTAGAGGTAGCAGAGGGAGAGAGTTTGGTCTCCTGGACCATGATAACATCCGGGTGATGAGTACGGGCAAAGAGAGATATTTCAGAAAGCTTGGTCCGAAGGCCGTTTAGATTGATGTGTACAATAGATAGGTGGCGGTTGGTAGATGAGGAATTGGAGTTACTGGAGGCGGAGCACACAACACAACGAAAGGAAGAATCGTGGAGCCTCACAGAACTGAGACCCGAACAAGAGAAGTGCACCCACCTTTGGCATCCAAAACATTGGACGCTGGTTCCATACCAATTGACATCTCTGTCGCATGTGGCACATGGGTACTTCTTCTTCTTCGCGGGTCCTGGGTTCCTCTCGACGCCGGCTCTTTGCAGTAGGATCTTCAGGAGAGCTGCGGCCAGCCAGCACCTCTCCCATGACAAAAACCCTCTCCGCGGAGGGATTGACGTCGGTTTGCACGGAGGTGGTCTTTTTTCCTCCACACTGCCACGGCACGAACGTACGACATCTCGGCAGCAGTAGCTTACCATATGTTGCATATAACACAGATCACTTGATCACTTGAAGGCAGCCTTCACGATGATCATCCTCGGTGACTTTCCACAGTGAATGATAAGAGAGAAGGGTCCTAGGGTCCCAGTGCCATAAGAACGGTAGAAAACAACCTAGAAGTGGCAAAATAACGGCTGCAAGCAAGCGTTTTGTGGTTGCAGAACCGCCTCGCGCCCCATTTCCGCCCCCTGAATGTGAACAAATGAACATTTAAATTACAGGAATGATCAAGTCAAGGAAGTGGTGATAAGTGAGCTGATCGGTTAATTACACTGATAAGCATCATCCTTCACAGCGTTCAATTCCTCCATGCTCACAAATCCACGCAAACAGGGAAGGGCCTATTTTGGCTCAGAAACGTGGCTTTCGCGCCCTTTTTAAGCATGCCTTGCTATTTATGCACCAGACCTTCCGCAAACCATGGAGATATCGGATGTGAAATTTATCGTGAACACTGCCTTCGAGCCCCTTTAACAGTTTGCCGGACGACGCCGTCCGGCATGTTATGGGATAGGGCTGCGACGCAGTTGAATACCACAGTGCGACGCCGGATGACCGACATCGCAACACAGCGTTCAACGTCGGTGCGACGTTGGTGGTGGGGTGACCGATATTATCGGTTACTCTAGGGGGGCCTGCAGCGTTGCAGAGACCGGCGGGTGCTCGCCAAGCGTCAGCCTTGGCGCGGCGACAAAAAGGTTTCGAAACATTTTAGACGCGGCGTCAGTTGCCGCTCGCTGGCAATGATGTTGGGCCGTCGCGGCGTCAATACACTGCGGTGCCCCTCGTCGCCCTTCACGCAGCGTCGGTCGCCATCGTCGCCGAATGTAATCGATATTACATCACCCAGTGCTGTTCGTCGCTGCGAGCAACGCCGCAACTTCAACTCTGTGGACCCCTTATCACAGGCCTCGTGGGCGCCACGCGCGACGTCGGATAGCATTGCTCGACGTGGGACGACAAAATAACTAGTCTATAGTGGAGTCCACCAAGAGTGTCTCATTTACTTATCAATAAGACGCAGTCGGCTGGGGATCAATGTGCATGAATCCCATACCAGCACGCTCAATACCGATTGAGCGAGAGCGGTTGTGCTGCAACGAGTTTCATGTTCATTGATCTCCAATCGACCGCTTCTCTTTGATAAGTAAATGAGACACTCTTGGTGGACTCCACTATACAGCAATGGAAGTAGGACCTGGTGAGGTTGCGGACTTGTCCTAACATACGGTAGTTTCTTAGTGGTATCACTCATTTTTATGAAACAGCTGTGATAGATCGGTGAGTCAGTGTTTTCACCGATATGAATACATAAGTGGACGCAATGAAAACATGTGAAAATGTGAGAGTAGAAACAAAAACTCACCGACCAATCTCAGTTTTTCCGAGAAAATGGGTGATAACACAATCAGACTACAGAAAGCTAGGAAGAGTCCGCAACCTCACCAGGTCCTACTTCCGTTGCTGTAGACTAAATGAAAGGCGCTTTTCTCTTACGAAGCTTGTACCGTACTTATGCGCCACAATGTGCCATGTGCTTTATAATACCAGCAAGCTTTGGACTCAATGCTTTAATTCTGAAGCAGCAAGCTTTAAGCTCCCTGCTTCATACATAAAACTGCGAGCTCAAAGCTTGTCTCCAAAACAGTGTCCTCCAACCCCTTCATCCTCCCACGGTAGGACAGAGCCCGTTTAGGTCATTGATTCGACCCGCGTGAGAAGTGATCACCCAATCAAATGTCAAGCGAAGGAACCTGAGACAGACATTGAGCGTTTGGCCTTGTCATAAGTGGCACGGGTTCGATGGAGCTGTTAGAGTCATTCTGTTTGCGAGTTTCGAAGTCGCAAGTAATTTACCCGCTCGTGCAAGATGCAGACTTGCCGGTATCGGGCTTGCAATCAAGTTCACTTGCCCGGCTAAGACACAAGTAATTGATTTGGCAGTAAAAAAAGGCCTTGATTAAATGTTCTTAGTTGCTTCTGTCTACAACCACTGTCGATTCTTCGCAGCAACCAAATCAAAACCAGAAACGCTGGTGACCGAGTCTTTTTTTTTCACTGAGGAAGAGGCTGGGGGAAGCCAGGGGAGCTGAAGAGACAATGAAGAATCAAGGCGTGGCGTTACGATAGCTCCGCAAGGCGTCGTTTATACTTCCTCCGCCCGGCGGAGCGAGGCAGCGCAGTCCTGTAAGGCATCTTTTATAGTCCTCACAGCAAGCGCGGCACGCGCGTGCCGCCCATCCAGCACCGCCATAACGGAACCACCCGAACGGCCTAGAGTTTTCACCATTTGAATCATTACTCGCATCTCAGCTCAAGTCCACTCCATCATAATAATTTTGAGGGTTATCCTACGCTACCGTATATGCCAACGCTAGCCAAGAATTTCAGTGCATGTCACAGTTGACGCCCAACTTTAACCCGCACAATCATGGCGGTTCCGCCGAAGATTTCATAGTTGTGTTCCGCGGTGCCGCGTGGTGAGGAGTTTCGTAGTCCACCGCTCATCCCGCGCGTGCCGCGCTTGCGGTGAGGATACGAAAAATGCTTAACGCGTCGTTTACATTCCAGCCACTAAGCCGGCTAACCGCAATCTTATAATACTCATCGTGCCGCGCCCAGGGTTGAGCAGGCGGCAGGGCCAAGCTGGGTGTCGCGTAATTTTTTCTGAACCGGAGCGACTCCCCCCGCCCCTCCCTAAATAAGAATTTTTTTCCAAATCCCAAAATTTTTGAGACCCCCGCCCTGAAGCGCGATTTCTGGGCAGTTTAAATTTGATTACTAAAACTGGAAGACGCCTAAAATTCGTTCAGTAGTCGGGCTCAAGCGTCTAAAACCTGAGCAATGCTACGATCCGTCCCTTTGCTGAACGAAAATATTGAGAATTTCTGGAACACCTTCACCAAATTTTCATTTTTGGTCCGAATTTTTTGCGATCCCCCCCCCAACCTTCCTTATCGGGAAAAAATTTCTGCGAACACTACCCCCCGTTGCCAAACTTCGCAACCCCGCTTGACCCTGGCAGGCCGTTGCGCCGATTTTCGGTGGAGCTACAATCCCCCCCCTGTTAAGCAATTTTTTCAAAAATTTCCAAATTTTTTACGACCTCCTGGGAGGAAGAATTAGTTAGCTTTTTTTGAGTGGCAAATTCTGAAAAAAATCGAACTTGTGGTAATGAAAGAAAATTTCTTATTTTTTATTTAGAATCAAACTCAGTCGCGGCACACGTGCCTTGACGAGTTTAGGCCTTTAATGAATGACCGATACGCCTCGCGCAAAGGAATTTAAATTTGAATGTTACACGGGACCCCTAAAATATCAAGTATGTTGAAAAAAAAAACACTAAAAATCAATTTTGGAGGAAAAAAACCGTCGCGCCAATTTACACAAAGGCGCATTTCGACGCAACGGAGGGCGCAACGGGAATCGGGCTTAGAAAGGGATAATTCTGCGAAGGTAGAGAGTTATGAGGACATCAAAAGATAATGTTAAAGAGAATTTTATGTAGATTCCAAAACTTTTTTTTTTCAGAATTTGAAAACTTTCAGCTTCCAGAGTTTTTTCCGTTTGCGCAATTTTTTCCAGCAAAGAAAAGTGCAAGATAGGAGTGTAAATTAAACGGTTTAAAATCGCTCGCAAGTGATGAGCGTTGTAAAACGTGCAATAAGAGACGATAATGTTTTAAATAGGTAGATGATATGCATTGACTAGCACATATTTGCCGACATCTCATATTTTTTCCAAAAATTTTACGAGCCCCCCTCCTAAAATTTCAGTTTTTTCTTCGAAAATTGGTCAAAAAATTTACTTTTCCCCGTTGCCTCCGGGTGCTCAGCACTGGCCGCGCCGCGTGATCAATATTGCATGAAAGCACTGTGCCGCGCCTCTAAACGGCGGAAGTATAGATGATCCCTGAGAGATGCGGCCCCTCTCCACTCAGCTTCGAAGTTCGTGTCGCCTCCTCCCTCCGTCTTGAAAATATCATGCGGCCCAATACTCCAGGTTGGAAATTTCTGAGGTCCAGAGCTGGGTCGTGAGTTTAACCTTCAGATAAAGAAAAAAATCAACGGAACTAGATAAATCAGTCAGTGACTTATTAAAGCAATTTTTTGCACCGCTGACTGCCAACTTTTTGGGTAAATACTATAGTTGTACACGAACGAAATTTTCGGAAAAATTTCGAAAATTTTTTGGAAATTTTTTTCGTTCGTTCGAAAATTCGCCGAATGGATTTTTTTTCAAATTCCATTCGTTCGAAATTTGTTCGAACGAGTTTTTTTTTCAAATTTCGTTCGTTCAAAATCCGATTTTTCGAAATTTCGTTCGAAATTCTTTCGAAAAAATTTCGAAAAAAGTTGGTTCGTTCGACATTTTTTTCGAAATTGTACAACTATAAATTCGATCCCTTGAATTCTTATCGTCGATGATATTCTTCAACCTCCACTAGCCTACCCTGGAATGATACGAATTTTCATTTTGCGCAGTTCAAGTTTCGAGTCGTCCGTTATTCCAATTTTTTCACTGATCAATCCTTGAATGTGACCGACGCAAACCTTGACTCGCGGTGGAATGAAGGTTTCTATCGCACCAATAGAAGCTGGCTAAGGGAGACCAGAGAATACCACAAAAAAAAACCCATGTGCCACATGCGACAGAGATGTCACTTGGAATGGAACCAGCGTCCAATGTTTTGGATGCCAAAGGTGGGTGCACTTCTCTTGTTCGGGTCTCAGTTCTGTGAGGCACCACGATTCTCCCTTTCGTTGTATTGTGTGCTCCGCCTCCAGTAACTCCAATTCCTCATCTACCAACCGCCCCCTCTCTATTGTACATATCAATCTCAACGGCCTTCGCGCCAAGCTTTCTGAATTATCTCTCTTTGCCCGTACTCATCACCCGAATGTTATCATGGTTCAGGAAACCAAACTCTCTCCCTCTGCTACCTCTCGACATCCAAACATCCCGGGCTGTACTGCATATCATAATTCTAGGTCATCTCAGGGAGGCGGAGTCTCTACTTCTGTTCTTTCCTCCCTCCCCTCCGACTTAATCTAAAATACTCAAGAGGATGGTACTCTCGAGTACATCCCAATCCATCCACCTCTTAAAACACCACTCTCTGTTAACAATATATACATTCCTCCCGCCACATCCTGTCCATCAACATATAACCCTATACCCCTTCTCAAGCAGCTGTTTGACTGCTCCCTCTCTCTCTCAACTGTCTTTGCGGGCAACTTCAATGCTCACACATTCTGCTCGTCGCTCGATTCTGATGCTAGAAGAAAAGAAGTCGAAGAATGGGCGGCGGAGTGCGATCTGGTTATCTTAAACGATGGCCGGCCCACTCGTCTCCCTGCCAACGGCAGATCATCTACCCCAGACATCTCCCTCGTCTCTTCTAATCTCTCTAATGCTTGCTCTTGATCGACATCCACAACTCTTTCCAGTTATCGAATGTGCTGTCTTTGTCAATATCGATCTCTCTAACTCTCTTGCTCCCTACACTGGTGTTCGTCATCGTTCTTATCTTAATTTTGGCCTTGCAGACTGGAGCCTGTTCAGGGAGGTTGCACTCCATCAAGCGGCCGGTTATCCGTGGAGTGGCGATGTACATCAGAAGAAGCAACACTTATCTGAAGCCATCCGGAAGGCTACGTAAGCAGCAATCCCAGAAGGCCGCGTAAAGACCTTCTTTCCCAATGTCACCAGGGAAACATTGCAGAAGAAAAGGACAAGGGACGCAAATAGAGCTGCAGATCATCTTGACCCAGACATCGCTGAGCTGGATGATGAGATCAGGAGGGACCTTGACAGGCACAAGAAGGAAACTTGGGAAAAGTTCACTGAGAAGATGAACTTCAGAAATGATGCAGCAGCAACGAGGAAGGCCTTGAAAAGGATCTCCGCAAATTTCACCCCCGCCAACAATTCCGCGATTGAATTTGAAGGTGGAGTCTTCAAATCAGGGAAGGAGGCCGCAAATGCTCTTGGGAAGCATTTTTTCATCACTAGAACCAAAAGAGAGAAGCAGAATAGAATAACTGTGCGAGTACTCTGTAAATTGCCTCTTATGGCTGTAGATGAAGCAGTCACGCCTGCACAGGTCGACAAGGTTATCAAGGAAATGAGTAACTCGAAGGCAGTAGGGCCAGATGGTTTGAGCCCAGCAGTTCTAAAAAGACTGCCAAGTGAACTACTACCCCTGCTCGCTGACGTCATTAATACATCGTTTCGCACCTGTACATTACCTCAAGATTGGAAAGTAGCACGCGTCATCCCATTGCCGAAGCCGGGTAAATCACCATCCACGGCAAAAGGTTACAGGCCAATCAGTCTGCTCTCACCTATTGCCAAAGTTGCGGAAAAATTGGCTGTGGAGGAGCTTGCCGAACATAATAGCAAACAAAAGCATCAATATGGTTTCCGTAAGCTACATTCCACAACTACGGCCCTGCTGGAAATTGTGAGCTAAGTTTTGGACGGCTTCAATGCCATGAAACCTCAGCGAACCGTAGGTGTAGCCCTCGATCTAACGAAGGCTTTTGACACTGTAAACTTGGGCATTTTGTCGGAGAGCCTGTTAAGGTCTACCATTCCGCCCTGGCAGAAGCGGTGGATAACCGCATTCACCAAAGGACGTCGGGCAAATGTGCTATTTCAAGGGCACGTCTCCAATAGCATCCCAATTGCCGCCGGCGTACCACAAGGAGGAGTTCTATCGCCTGCTCTTTTTAGTCTGTATATTGAAGATCTACCCGTTCCATCCCAAGACATCGAGGTCGTTGCATACGCGGATGATACTACTATTCTGTGCCCAGGGTCAAGCGGAGCGTTGCGTAATTTTTCGAAATCGTAGCGACCCCCCGGTCACATTTTTTTCCGAACTACAAAATTTTTGCGATCCCCGAGGCGCGAATTTCGCGATCCTTTCTCCCCAAGTCCCGCCAGTTTATAGTTGATTACTAAAAATGTCAGACGCCGAAAATTAGTTCAGTAGTTGAGCCCAAGCGCCTAAAACCGAATGCTACGCTCCTTCTCTTCGGGATCAAAGTAATCGAGAATTTATGGGATATCCACGAGATTCTCCAATTCGGACCGAAATTTTCGCGATCCCCACTGACATTAACTTTTGAACCCAAATTTTTGCGACCCCCAGTTGCAAAATTTCGCAACCCCGCTTGACCCTGTCTGTGCCGATATCGGGACATGAAAGTAGCCGCCAGTAAGATCAATGACTACTTGATCGAGTTGAAATGTTTCTCCGATCGCAAAATACTCACAGTCTCTGCCTCCAAATCATCCGTCACCGTCTTTTCCACTGATAATGCAGAGCACAGTGCCCATCCCATGGTGAAATGGGACGAAACTCAATTGCCGGCCACCCGATTCTCCAAGCTACTTGGACTCGTGTTGGATCCTTCGTTGAAGTTTCATAAGAACACTGAGCAGAAGCAAGCCACAGTGAAAACAAGATTCAACGTCCTACGTGCTCTTGGTGGAACGTTCTCGGGATGCAACAAAGAAACGATCCTGACTACGTATAAGGCTGTTGTGCAACCCGCCTTGGAGTATGCTGCGCCAGTCTGACAGCACATCGTGTCGGGCTCATCTTGGTCCAAGCTGCAGCGCGTCCAAAATTGTGCTCTGCAAATTGCAACAGGCTGTTCTAAAAGCTCTCCAATTGAGCACTTACACACCGAAGCTCGAAAATTGCCAGTGAGAGACCACTCCCAACTCCAGGCGCAACAAATGTTCATTAACATCGTGAAGCAGCCAAATCATCCGTCGTGAAGAGTATTAAACCCAGTAAGAGAGAGATTTATCAGAAAGCCGTTCGCCGATGCTCCCTCGAAACTAGATGTGCAGAGATGGACTGAAGCACAACAAGAACGCCTCCGTCTCTTGCGCGCGGAGCATACCCGATTCGTGAAGGATGTTACGTCTGTGACGGACACAGATTAACAAATGGCTTTATTAGAATACAGCGAATAGGATAGGTGTGGCGCAGGCGTCGTCGTGGTAGTCGTGGTGGTGGCTGCTCGTTGACGGCGACGGCTGGCAGGTGTGCAGGAGGCGGTGGTGGCGTCGGGTACGGCTGGCAGGTAGTCGAGGCAGGCAGGTAGACGCGAGTCGAGAATGTCCCAACAACGCGGCGGCCGGGTTTATATGTGGATAGACGCGGACTGTGATTGGCGGATCAAAACCCGCCCACTTGGTGATCGGTCTGCAGTGAAAAACCGATCAGTGATCTATATCACAACAGTTGCCATAAACTCCATCCTGGGAGTCGCACCTCCCAAGGTCAGCGAGACTGAGATGGAACTTGG